>JADRCC010573310.1:0-19618 GCA_019843855.1 Hylomyscus alleni | reverse complement strand
TTTTACAGTTACTTTGTTTTACTAATCAGAATATTGGGGTTCACACATGTCTAGCGTGCTTAAGGTCACATAGCTTACAACCAGACATTCCTAGATTTCATCTCCTTCAAATGCAGGAAGAAACTGAGTTAGGGACTGCTGGACAGTGCAGCTCTGCAGCACCGGGCAACTTAACGGTTGTGCTCAGTGTTCTTATCTGGTAAGAACTGGGCTGCTGAAAGCATCTGGGCTGTCAGGTATTATTGGAACGAATACATGCGAACATGGAAAGTTACCAGATTAATACTAAGCATACTGAAAAAAAATTAGTTAAGTCTTTATTAGGATTTCATGATAATGCTTTCTTTAATAGGTTAGTTCAATAATATAATAATTGAAGTTGAATACGGGGCAAGGTAAAATCCTTCCGATTTGCATTTTAATGATTATAAATTTTAATCCAACATGGAGTTGCTTACCAGTGCTCAGAGAGATGGTCCACTAGGTCATTCTTGACTATGCTAGCTCAGGCTACATGAGAGCCTATCTCAGAACAATTTTTTAAAAATGAAACTAATAATACAGAGTGCCTTATCCTCACAATGGTAGGTTTTGTTATTTTTACTATTCTTACCACTACATAAAGACTATGGTGACTTTAGCCTCCAGGGGTCAGTTAACAGTGCTTAGTGATTTTACTCAGGTCCTTTCCACAGGCTTTGAGTTATCCAGTGATGCTGGTGAGGCACCCTAAACAATGGGAATGGGCCTCTCATCATAAAAGCCCCATCTGCCTGCCTGGATGAGGTGGTAGAAATCTGTGAAGAATCCTTCTGCAGGCCTGACTCACAACCTTCTTTACCCACCCCACCGGTGGGGGCACAAGGTGCTAAACCTTGAGGGGTGGAGATTTCACCAGACAGACGGGGAGCATCCTAATCCATACCTTCCATTCCAATGTCTCATCAGCTTTCCTAGAAGAACCTAATTTCCTCCCAGGAGTCTGGCACGGGTGTGAAGGATGCAGGGAAGACCACATCACTCAGGCCACCTGCATCATCAGTAGCAGAAAGAGCAACTGCCTATTTACTGCAGGGACGCCTTGCAGGCTGCTAGAGACTCTGGGCAACACGGACGCTGAGTACCGTTCAAGCAAGAGGCTGATGCTGCATTCTGTGTCACTGTCTACCAGGCCCTGAGAGACTCAGAAAAGGACATGGCATCCCCATGCTAGCTGAAGTCTTCACACAAAAGAAGCATTTAAACATTAGCGCTGCCCTAGGGACTGAAAATCCAGCGCCATAAAGGCAGAGGACTCAGCTTTTTTTTTTTTTTTTCATCAGCATCCCTTATTTTAAAAGTTCGATGAGGTGGTGAGCTGAACATGCCAGGACTAATATTTTGGTTATCTTATTGTGCTGAAACCTCAAAGCCCTCAGTCAGCTTCTCATTTCCTAAAGTTTTAATGAGAATCAACCGCAAACGCATCACCACATTTGGTTCTGTGGAGACGATGTGAACTTCTTTTAACTTTTGTGTGATGGGATGTCACTATCCTGTTGGTTTTCTTTTTTCTTCTCTTTGTTTCCTTTCCTTCACCATTTGCAGGAACCGAATGTATGCCCATCCCCTTATTTAAATGATTAAATTCTCCTACTGCATGTGTAGCAGTGGGGGCTCTGGAAGAGATTGGGTAACACCCTGATAAATGGGACTGGTGTCTACTAAGTTTGAATGGTTTTGTCCCCTCAGATTCCTTTGTGCTGAGTCGTAGCCTCAGTCCCGTGGTTTGGGAGACGGGCCACTTGGCGGTGAGCCCTCTTCAATGTGATCAATGTTTCAATAGGAGAGCCTTAGTGAAGCCTGTTTGTCCATCCACCATGTGGGAGCACATAGAAAGAGTCACCTACAAGGACCAGCCCTCACCAGATACTAAATCTGCTAATGACTTCCTAGCCTCCTAACCTGTGGTTAAGGAAAATTCCTTTGTTTATAATTTTACCTAGCCTGCAGAATGTTGTTATGGCAGTAGACACAGACTATACCAATGCTCTAGAAAAGAGAGACCCAAGAGGCTCTTTCTCTCTTTTTCCCCACTCTGAGTTGTTTCTCTCAGAACTCAGATAGATGCGTATGCTAGACATTGATTATACAGGCACTTTGATTTCAGACTTGCAGTCTCCTGAACTGGGAGAAATATCGGGGGTGTGCAAGTCATTTAGCATACGGCACTTTGTTTCAGCGGCTTGAGCTGGGATGGACATATGAGACACCAAAATCCATTCTCATGCCGAAGGGCACACAGAATTAGGTGACACGTCAGACTTGGCCTAATGGCTACCGTTGTGGGAGGAAGAAGAAGCAAGAACAGGGAAGAGAGAAGAATGTTCCACTCTCTTCTCCATATCTTTTTGGCCTGTACCCACTCTTCACACTGGGAGGGCTCCACTGTCCTCTGGGGACCCCAAGGCTTGATCTGGCCCCATGCCACCATTACAATGAAGTCAGAATGAATAGACGTACCACATGATCATGATCACTAACTTCATCACGATCTCGTTCAGGATGTTGAAGAACTCCACCATCAGCTTGGCCTGCTCACCCATCTTCCCCATGGCAATGCCGAAAGCAATAAAGAATCCGATCAGACCTGTGGGCAAAAACATTACTCAGAAGGATAAATGGGAAAGTATTCGCTTCCTTTCCTCTCACACTTTAGCATGACTGATGTACAGGGCCAATTCTGCCTGTCAGTCCCCCTTGGATAAATTGGGAATTTGAAGGAGAAAAAGCATTGCATTTCACACTGAATGCCCTCCCCCGCCCCCAGCACCCAGTAATTATTGCTTCTCTTGACATTTTTTCACTTGAGTAAGCTAAACTTGAAGTAGTTGAGGTGTGAGTTCCTTGAAGAAAATGAATTCATTTCCATTCCCAAATGAAAGGTGCTGTCTTCTCCCTCCTCGCTTTGTCAAATCATGTGTGCACAGCTCCCATTACCACCCAGATTAACAGGAAGGAGCTGTCAGGACTTGGGGATTGTCAAGCACACTTTGGAGCCATCATTGGAACAGCACAAACAACTAGCCCTTGCTGGAGAAATGTCTAGACCATTTAGGTATTGTTCTGAGGTAGACTTCACCTGGGGAATTCCCTCCAGCTACACAGCAAACGAGGAAGGAAGAAGAGTGACAAGACCGGAACTAAGAAGAAATCCAAACTAGCTAGGAAGCCCCAGTTAACAGCCCTGTCAGAAGTCAACTTGTTATGCTCCCTTTTATTAATCTTTTTCAGGATGATAAAGCCAGAATGTAGAGTCATTGTTAAGATTTTGCCAGTACCTACCCTATCATCTGTCTTCTCTCTTTTCTCAACATCCTAGTTCAACCACACATGAGCCTCCAGTGTCAATCCTAACCCAAGGCAAGAAGGATCTGTGGAGCTCACTCCCTACCCTCTCAGTGGCAGCTTCGTTTGGCTACATCCTGAGGCAAATCCAATACTTAACCCTTCTCACCTGTGGCTAAGGACCTGGTGATCTACCCTTGGACTTTAGATCCTCAAAGACCAACCCTGGTTTCTCTTTCCAGAAGATTCACTCCCAACCACCTCCACCCTCAGTACCTCATCCTAACACATCAGGGACTGTGGCACACTATGTGACTAACAGTATTCTCAGCACCACCTGGGAACTGGCTAGACTTTAAATTGTAATCATGTGTGCTCCTTGACCCCCAGTCTTGGTGACCTAACTTTGACTATATACATGGAGTGGAAGTCACGCTTATTCTCCCAGCTACAGAGCATTGCTTGTCCATTTGGATTTGGCTTGTTCTCTGATCCTGAAGTATTAGACATCTTCTAATCTCTCTCTCTCTCTCTCTCTCTCTCTCTCTCTCTCTCTCTCTCTGCCTCCATACTCTTCCCTACCCTACCCCATTTTTTTGGCTTTTATCAGATAAATTACAGCATTATTATTTGATTCTCTTAGACATACATCCCTTCTCTCTGAACCTCTGACTTTATTTACCGTTTGGTTCTCATTCTCCAAAGCCTCCCTTCTTTTCTAGAGCAAGCATTCGTCAACCTACTTAACTACACTTGGTGGGATCCCATCTCTCTTTAGTGAAAATAATACAGCCCTTGTACTCAGATGGCTAATGTTTAGAATTTTACATTGAGGCTGGAGAGATGGCTCAGCAGTTAAGAGCACTGATTGCTCTTCTAGAGGCCCTGAGTTCAATTCCCAGCAACCACATGATAGCTCACAATCATCTGTAATGGGTTCTGATGCCCTCTTCTGGTGTGTCTGAAGACAAGCTACAATGTACTCACATAAATAAAATAAATAAATAAATCTTAAAAAAAAAACTCCCTTCTTCAGCTCTTGACAAAAGGGATTGATAAATGACATTATAATTGAGTTGTTGTCCCCCCCCCAAAAGATGGGACTTAATAAAGATAGAGTACAGGGCAGAATGAACCAGTTTTACAGTACCATGGAAAATCTGGTCTCAGCTCTTCCTCCACCCTTCCACCTTCCACCAGACCATGGGGGGTAGTTTGTTGGGTATGGTGACACAGAATCTATCTGTGAGGACTCAGACTAAGAAGCCCAAGTGTTATTTGATAATGTACAATGTCTTAGGGTCCCAAAGAATTAGAATGAAAACTCTCCTCGGAAATAAGAGACATGGGAGTATCGATCAGAATGTATATATGTGTGAGTATACATATATATACAAATATGTAATATTGTATTTTATATATATTTATCAAAGGGGAAATAAAGTCAGAGGTTCAGAGAGAAGCAATTTATGTCTAAGGGAATTAAATCAAAATATATATTAAATTTTATATATAGAAAGAGAGCAGTTGGCACCAATTTAAGCAATTGGCGTTAAGGTGGGGATCAAGAATTGGTTTGGCGGTTCATCTATTTGGCTGGTTTTTGAGAGCAGTCTTGATTTATAGCTCATATTGATCTTTGAATAATCATCCTCCTGTCTCAACTTTCTGGGGCTAGAATGATAGGCATGCTATACCACAAACTAGCTCTCCAGATTTCTTAGGAGAAAAACATGTCCTTGGAGAAATGGAAGGCTGAGCCAAGATTGTATCTTCCTCTATTGCAATGCTCAGTCCTTGGGTTTTTCCAAAAACCGAAGACCAGAAATAGAGAAAAATAAAACAAAAAACAAAGCCACTAACACTGCCCTTTCAAGGCCATGAAAAGAACCGTACTTCAGCTGTGATTGGCAATTGGGAAGTTTCTCAACAATCTAACTTCCCTTGGCTTCACAGTGCCTGGCTGTGTACTCAGATGGAATGCTGGATCCAGCCTGCCATTTCCCTGGGTAAACATTGCCTAATTGAAACTGCTCACTGGAACAGGGGTATTTCACTTGAACAAAGCCCTCTTAGACTTGGTCGTTGGGGTTGAGCGGGTTGCCAGTATTTTGAAATACTGGCACAGTCAAAGGTCATGTGACTTTCTAGAATCCATTAAGACTCTGGAAAGACTAGAGTCCTCTGAATTATTCACTCCGAAGTATCAGCAGTTGCTTTGTCAAGGAGGGTGGGATCTAAAGTTATGACCCACCAGAAGGGCCCCCCGGGGAATTGAGAAGGCCCTGAAAGGGTTGTAGGTATCTTTGCAGTGAAGAAAGGCTTCTGGGTTATCAGAAATGCCTCCTTCGCAGAGGGACTCTCTCACTTCCTCCTCCTCCTGCAACTACTACCTCTGGCTTGTTACTGAATTTCAACTGTGTTTACTGATCGCTTGTTGCCTGGCAACTCACTTAGCTTATCTCCTCCCTCTCACCCAACCGGCTTTCTTCCAGGCCAAACAAAGAACATCTTCTCCAGTCCTCAGGCACAGGGCTACCCAGCTCCTCTGCCTCCCTCTCTCTACAAGTCCATAGAATACAACCACAGTGCACAAAACAATCAAACAGCGCTGCCAAACACATCCTACATATAAACCTTTTTTTTAAATTATTTTTATTTATTTATTTATTTATTTATTTAGACTAGCCCATGCACTTGGAACATACTTACACTAAATTATTGTTATTTGTATTGATCTAATAATTCAAGTTTATCTAATGACAGTCCAAGGAGATGAGAGCATTTGATCTCTTAGATGACAAAGGGACAGGACCACTGAGCTCACCCATCTCTAAGCAGTTCTCACCTGAGTCCTTTGAAACTTCTTTGCAAACTCTTGCTTACAGATTCATATTTCTCCATTTTTCCCCCCATTTTTCAGGCAAACGACCCATTTTCTTAACACCATTAAACTGAAGAATGATGAAAATGGGAGTGAATAGGCCCACCCTAAAACCCTTAAGGTGGCTGGGTGATTAGTAAGTCTGGGCAAATTTGGAGCCAGTCCCGTGAAGGAAACCACCTCACCCCCACAATTCATGGCATGCTTTCTGGTTGAGCTCCTTGGCTCTTCATCCACTTTCAATAATGACCAGAGCTTGTCTGAACAGAGTTGGCTGTGTGTGCTAGGGGGCTTTACAGGAACAACCTCATTTCATTTTTACAGTGGTCGGTCCACAAACCCGGGCCAATCCATTTCCAAGTGACTGCTGAGGCTCAGAGACGTACAAAGACTAGCCCAGGAGCAGACAACCAATGAGTGCCTCCTAAACCCACATCTGTGCAGATAAAGACAACCTCTGGACTCAATGGAGAGAAGGCATCAAGCTTGAGGAGAGATGTCATATATATATTCCATAGTCCCCCTTTGTTCCCTAATCTAATACTGTCCAATGCTAGTAACTCTGCCTTTGTTATAGACTCGAAGCTAGGATGGGGCAACAAGCCATCCTAGTCAATTCATTAATCCAGTTCATTAGATGGCTACTTAGATAATGTGGCTGACAAATGTCAGCTCCTTCCTCTTTTCCCACCCCTGATCTCTGCTGCCATGTCCCTTTGGGGTCCCCCTTCTGCCCATACTCCTGACTCTCTTCCTTCATGGCTCAGCGCTGTCTGGGTGATTCTCACATTGTTTCCCAGAGAGAACCTTCTGCGCCACCTAGAGGACGGTTTACTGGGTTTTCTGAGAAGAAACCTTGGGAGGCTGAGGACTGAGTGAAGAAGGCTGCTGAGAAAGGCTGGCACTGTCCGAAAGTCAAAGGTGATGGATGCCAACAACCACTATGCCTACCTAAGACATTCATCCCATCCTTGAACTCCAGGCCCTTCTTGATAACGATCTTAGTTTCTTCAGGGGCCTCATTCATGGTCTCATTCAACATGGAGATGACCGCCTTGGTTGTATTGGCCTCGTCAGGTGGAGGTGCCACCAGAACTTTCTTTGTCACTGTCTGAATCTGATGGAGCAGGGAGGAAAAAGATTAAAGGTGAGGGTTAGTCTAAAAGGTCAACAACAACCCAGCCCGCCATATAGTTGAACCTTTCCAAGATGTTAACTATAACTATGAAATGCCAAAACAAGTCTAATAAAACTGGGGAGTATTTTATGTTTATGTTCTTAATAGAGTATTAACTCATTGCATACGCAGTATGGTGCAACTATCCTACTAACAAGATTAATACAAAGTTTATGAAATTCATTTGTCCTCTAAGTACCCTAAGCAGCACAGTTGCTATAGTTGGGGGATATGTGTCCGTTTTGTCCTCCCCATGATGACACTTCTGTGATTGGGGGATGATGTCACTAGTCCAACTTAGTTGCTCTTCCAAATTGTGAGACCCAGGTAGATGTTCTTTCTGCTGGACAGAGTCATCAAAAGCCTGCCCTAGGCTCTGGGTCCTTCCAAAACCAGGCTCTGCTGGGAATCTCCATCTGGGCATCAGGGGTGACAGCCACCCAACAGCCACCTTTCTGGAATTATGTAATTCATATGCAAGGTGGGAAACATATACTTCTTTCAGGCGACGAAGCCAACGCACTCTTGCCTAATACTCCCCTAGCATCTCCCATGCTATTCCTCGACATCCGTGGAAGTGGGTCTAATTTTAAAGGTGTCAGGCATCCTGCATGCAAAAATTCACAGCTCAGCCTCAAAATTTACACTTTCAAGGGCATTAAAATAGAAATCATTCAAAATCCTAGAATGTCTGTGTTGGCACATCAGAGGTGACAGATGGCTGAACCTTGAATAGATACAGAAGACGATGCAGGAAGAAGTCAACTGGCTTTTCAGACGTCATAGTTATTGGCAGAGCTGACACTTGAACTCAAATGGCCTGACCACCAATGAGTTCTTCCTACCACCTGCACCATATGCTAAGTTGTACTGACTTGATCCTTCTGTGGCTGGGCTTGACAGTTAGCAAGGCTGAACTGAGATAACAAGAACAGGAAAGAAGAATGGGCAAGCTTCTCTAGGAGGAAACAGGTGTCTTCCATGTTAGTCTGGTCATATACACTTGAGTAGGGTCAGAGGAAATCCAAACTTGGCTACATTTGCAGAGAATGATCCAGAGAAACATGAAGAGAAACCACAGAAGTGACCAGAAGGGAAACTTCTGGATGTGGCTGCCAGATTCTAGGCAACAAAGATGCAGACTTATCCTGGGAGGGGTGAAGAAGCCAAAGTGTGGACTACTCTGAAGTGACTATCATGGACGACAAGCAGGATCTGGTGGGAGGCTGGTTGTTAAGGGTGTCACATCTTTCATGTCCTACAAATAACCCAACACCTGATTTCTAGTACGTCTGTGAAACCAGATTCAACATAAATCATGCTTGATTTCAAAATCTAGCTTCCCAACTGAAGGGGTTTCAGTTGAAGCTGAGGAGATGGGTACATTGGCACTCTGGCCAGGTCTTGTGGTCAGGTCTCAGCTCATATTTCCTTACATGAATTCATACATGTTAGGTTTGAACCACTCCATCTGTATATCTGCTGTGGGACCTGAGTCCAACTTACCAGCATTCCCTCGCCAGAAAACTCACCAACGTCTCCTAGTTGATCCACATGTGTTCTTTCTTACCAGCTTCCTGCCTTCAGCTACTTGTAGCTTTGTTTACATCAATAACTGTCACACTGGTTATATTTCAATAGAAAACCAATTATTTCCCTAACTCAAGCTTTCTTAGAATAAGAACCTGAGTTTGACCTGACTAGTGACTACTTGAGCTGAGTTTTGTCTTCCTGTGTGTTATAAGAAACACATGGAAGCTTTTCTTCTCTCATTGGTCCCTAAAAAACAGATGGGAGGCTGTCTTGCTTTGAAACATTCAGGGTCTGACTTGAGCAAGCCGAGACCACGGAAAGCTGTCTCTAATGGGAACAGTTATCCTTCCTCTTTTTGCCCTGGTTTCTAACTCTAGTCAGGAATCTCCCTTCACTCAAGACAAGCGATCTTAAAACACTCCCTGCCAGGTCACAGGGATCCAGAAAGGATGCTAGTGACCCTGTCCTTCTACTCTGTAAGAATGGTCTTCCTTGGTCAAGGCCCTTGAAGTCAGGATAAAGATCTACACTCATTCCCACTGTCAGGTAAAGGATTGTACACTGCTATTTCTCAAATTGCCCCAATTCAAAGAGGTCTTGACCCTGGTCTTAGTGGGGGAAACAAAACTAGGTTGCCATAGGAATAAGTAAGATCGTGGTAGGGATGGAACACATCTTGAGGGTAGTCTTCTATCCCTTAAAGCCCAGACAGTATGCTTTGCCATGGGGCAAAGCCCACCATCAGCCGTGGAACAACCCAAGTGTGAATATGGTTAATGCTACAGAAGCTCCATCCAACAACAGCAGAGTAATGGCTCCAAGTGTCTGAGGCTTTCTGGTTTTGCTTCCCAGGCTGAAATGAAGTTATCTGGACAGATGTGATTAGACACAGGAAGAAGATCCAGATCTGTCCTTCCTGGGAGCTCTCATGCCTCTCTACCTGTTTTTTCTTGGCAAATTTCCTAGGATCCATAGCACCAAAATACACATTTCAAAACTTTCAAAATTCAAAAGCAGCTATTGTATCTACCACTCCAAAGCAAGAAATTTCGTCTTCCAAGATGGGGCTGGCAAACACATGAACAGGGGACCTTATGAACATAAGATTTCTTTCTCCAGCTTCTAGTCCCTCTTCCTCCTACTTTTCCAGTCTAGAATGGGGTTCTTTAATATAAGTCCTCATTGACTTAATTATACATATTTATGGTGTATAATGGGATATTTCCATAAAAGAATACATACATATGAGATATTTCCATACATGCTGTCACTGATCAAAAAAAGTCAAGATGAGCAAATTTCTCATTTTAAATATTCATCATTTCTTTTAAAAATCAGAAAAAAAAAATCCATCCCAGACTGATATAATGTGGGCTCAGTGGGAGTTGGCACTGCATTTTAAGGGCTGGAAATCAGATTTTTCTTCTAAGCTGTCTGTCTGATAACTTCATTCTTCAATGCTTCCCTGAGAATGGCTGAAGAACACCCAGGCTCCAGCTTAGTCTTTTCATGAGCTAATGGGGACTGAGGAATGTGACAACCTTAGCTGGCTCTGTAGTCAGAAAACCGAGCAGAGAGTATGTCCTTGGTTGGTAATTAGGTGGTTTAATTTAGCAGGATTATGTTTTTTAAGGTTATAAGCTTGTGTGTGTGTCCATGTGAGGCTGTGCTTGCATGTGTGTGCACGTGTGTGGGAAGGTCAATCAATGGCTGATACCAGCATCTACCTTGGTCTTTCTCCCCATTATGTTTTGGACAGGGCCTCCCAGGGAACCCACAACTTGCAGATTCAACATCACTGTCTGGTCAGCAAACCCCAGGGGTCCTCCTGTCTCTGCCTCCCCACTGCTAGGATCATAGATGTGTGATGTTTTCGCAATTAAAAAATCACACTCACTTCCCTGTCCCATCTTGAAGGCAGATTACAAGATTCTCATTTTGTAGGACAGATTAAGTCAGGTACTTTTTTCTTTAATGGCTACACAGAGCTTTGGGATAGTGTTGAGAACCACTGGGCAATTTAGAGGGTTGTGAATGTGAACAAGAGTGGTAAAAGTGTGTTCCTGTGCAACTCAGAGACAGGAACAAAAAGAAGAAAAGAGGAGAAGGTGAATCTCAGAATGATATTAAGGGTGTAGGCAACAATCATTCCAGAAATGAGACCATCTGATTCTAGCTCTAGAATATTCCAGAGCACAGCATGCAGTACTCAAGTCTAACAGAGGTCAGAACATATTTAGAAAACTGCTATTCAGAGTTGAAACTGTCTCTAAATTATCATGGATCAAGTGGGAGATTGGACAGGGGTGACCGCGGGGCTCTGGGTTACCTGTTGGAAACAGGCTTGCACCAGGTTCTCCGGGAAGAGATTTCTAATGAGATCCAGGAAGGCATCCAGGCTAGACACCTCGTCGTTCTTCTTTCCGGGCCCCAGCTGCTTCTTGAGTTTGGGATTGCCAGGGTGGATGGCCAACACCAGGATGACCCCCAGCACGGCGGCAATGATGGTCGTGGACATATAATACACCATGGCTCTCGTGCCTAGGCGGCCACTGGCTTTAGCATCCAGGCCTGACAACCCTGGATTTAAAAGAAATCCACAAAGATCAGTTCTGCTCTTTTCTACTCATGTCCCCATCTCTATATATCTACAACCCCCTGGCTTCCTATCATTCAGATCTATTAGTCGTCAACTTGCACTCCTCCGACTAAATATGTGACCAAATTCCACACTTAACCTACCTATTTTCTAGGGTTATTTTTGAGATTCTTGAGAACCTGGGGAGTCGGTGACTCATGGTTTACATATGGCTGGTCTCAACCTACCTGTCAATCACTACTTCATGTGTGAAAATAACATTGAAGGGCTTTCCATTTTTAATTCCAAGATAATGTCTTTTCCATTTTCATGACCTTCAATCGTCCTCTCTGAAGCAATGGTTAAGCTGAGGATAGCATTTTGCTCTTATGTCATTATTACTATTTATTGTCCTTATTCAGGAGAATCAAAAGCTGGGACATCAAAGTCATGGTCAAATGTCTCTAGAATACACCTCAAGAGACTGACATGGAAAGCCAGCATGGTCCTCCTGTGTCCCTGTGCTGAAGCCTGGTGGTTCTCCTGTCTAACCTCATGTGGCTATCGGAGAATACATCTAAGAAGCAGCTGCCAGCACCACGTGCAGCATCTGTACTGAGGGCGGTCAGAGGAAACTCCAAGTCAAGTCATACAGGCCTCAGCCTCCACTGGGGTTTTTTTCTCCAGTTGTTTCTTCAGTGCGCTCACTTCCTGGTTTCAGTTCCTACCTTTACTAAACAGAGAGACAGAACCCTTTTCTGAGGACCTGTTCTTTTTTTCATGCCAGGGGAGGAAGTTGGTGTGCATTTCTCTGAATTAATACGACCCACATATGACCCATTTCTTTCTAGAACCCAAAGGCTAATTCTGGGCAAAGGAAGCAGGGTCTCTCTACCAGGCTGTCTTGCGTATAATCTACTGAATAGAGCTGAAAACATCTTCTCTGGTTTGAGAGAAGCACAGACTCACTCAACCCCAGGGTTTAATGATAAGGAATTCAGGTTCCTGAACACTGAACCTGAAAGCCACTGTCTCTGGTGTAAGGCTAGGACAATTGTCTGAGTCAGTTGGAGTCACTGAACCTCCTTTCCCTCTCAAGGGTGTCAGTGCAGAGGACAGCTCTGAAGGCCACCAAGCTCACTGGCATCTAGCTGTGGACCAGCTTGGAGCCTCCTACTATTAGCATCAAACTGGTCACTAAGCAATACATCATGCCCTGTTTCAATAATATTGTCTGATAAGAAGAAAATTATCAGTATGAGTTCAAACATAGGGAAAAAATCAAATCAGTTAATTATTTTTGTCAAAAATGTAAGAAAGCATGTTATCACATATTAAGTATATCTTTCTATTAAAATGCCTTCAGCTTTCATGCTAGCATTTAATCTCTTTTCAACGAATATCTTCCTGTATGCCCAAGCGAATAATAGAGGCAGTGCACTTTTTCACTTACAATCTCTATCATCTGAATATGTTGAAAATATTAAAAATGAAATAACAAGATAGTATTACTTTTAATACATGGCTGTTCCTTTGTATCTTTGACAGAAGGCAAAGTGAATGACAGATGTATTGTCTTTCTTTTTAGGATCAACGATTCCTATTTCAAAGACAGGAAGTTGATCAGAGATGCGGTGATACAGAGAGTGGAATCCAGTGACTCAGTCAAAGAGAAAGTCTCCTTTGAGCCCCAAAGCCAGCCCAGGGCTATGCCATATGTGGGCAGGTGCTGGGCAGGAGCTCTCACCTGTGATTAAACTGGAGATGATGAGAGGGAGGATGAGCATCTTCAGCATCCTCATGAGTATGTCCCCCGGGAAGGCTATCAACATGACCACATCAGGGTGGATGGGAGATGCCAACCGAAGCAGCCCTCCACATACTGCTCCCAGGATGACACCTGTTGAAGGGAAAGAAGCAACCTGAATTCAGTTTTTCTTCCCTAGTCAAATGAACGGCTCCAAAGATTCCTTTGAGTGATTATGATCTTTTTCATGTGTCTGGCTAATAGACTACAAATACCACAAAATAAAGACATTACATAAGAGAAATTGATTTCGACAACCAGCAAGACACCTTTCTGTAACAGACACAATTATTCTAATACCAGAGGAGTCCAAAAGAACATTTTTAACACTCCATGGGAAAAATGAAGACCTGACTCCAAAACTTTTGAGCTATTGATTGCACATAACATCACAAATTCTCAGAAGAACCAATTCTCAGCAGGCAGTATCATTGTTTTCTTTTTTTCTCTCTCAGCCAGATCTGCCAATGCGATCTGGTGTTTGGTATGTTGTATGTTTTCTTTTTTAAGTAGAAGTCAGACGTATAAGACAAGGCTCTAAGGATCTATATAAGCTGGGAGGAGTCAAATTGAGCAGAGATGCTGTTTGCTTTACAGACTCCCACATTCCACTGGAAAAACTTTAGACTGTTGAAAATGGCCGGCCAACATAACTCCCCAAAAAAGAGCCTACAATCTAGGTTACAGATCCCCTGGTAATGGGGGAAGGAGTTGCTAGGCTTATGAGTTATAGAGTTCATTTTAGGGACATGCAGAGAAGGCTGCAGCTGAAGGGCAGATCCTTTTCCTGTCTCTACAGGTTTATAAAAATGTACTGTCGATCTTCTTGAATTCCTAGGATGAACCCAGCCATGGCTATGGTTCCCTGTTTCTAAGTGAACCGAGGCAATCCCCAGTTTTGATTCTGGTCCACTGGCAGCTGAGATGCTCAAGGTGACCCAGGGTATGGGGGAGACTGTTCTCTGTGTAGTCTAAGTGAAAGCTGAAGAACAAGGAGGGAACTGGGAAGAGAAACTGTGCAGTTGTCATTACAAGAAACTGCCATTTACTCTGCTTTCAATACACCCTGTAGAAAACCCAAGACCAAGACTGCATCGACAGGTCAGACAAAGGAATCACCCCCAGAATGTCTTGAAGCAGGGCGGCACTCCTGCAAGATGACTTGGAACATATCTGAGCATCAAAGTGAGCCTCTTCCATGGCCCCCTCCTCAACTCGACCATTCAAAGTCAGCGATGCTTCTGGCAAAGGCCTATTCTTCTTAGTGGGGTTTTCTGGGCGGGTTGTCCTTATCTTGATGCAAGTATGTCTCCGAATGAGGTCTACTGATTGCCTGCTCTGGGGTCGTTCAGAAGGCTGGCTGCATTGCAGATTCCCTGGCCTGTCTCCCAACAGCTCAAAACAGTCTTCACAAAGTATGGCTGGGAACCTGCACGTTCACACTCAGAGGAACTGTATACGGACATTATAGAGAACTCACCGATTTCAGAGAAGAGATGGCTAGAGTTGGTTTATGGGTAGATTTTTGCCACTGGAGCAGTAGTGCCTAATTAGGGCCCCACCCTTAGGTCACCCATCTTCCTTTCCTCGGGGAACGAGCTCTGAGAGGCTAGCTCCCATACAAATCAGGAGAGCAATAGAAAAAAGGGTTGGGGTGATCTCGGAGAAAGGAGTATAGAGACCTCAGGCACCTACCAAACACAGTCAGTGAGAGCAGGAGGTTCTTCCCCAGCTTGTCGCACATGCGCATGCCCAGGCTTCGGTGCTTTGGCTCCTCCGAGCTGAGGTGGCTGTCGTGCATGCGCACTTCCACCTGCTTGGGCATATTGTTGGCACTGCAACAGAAATGAAGCTCCTGGTTAGTGACTCCCTGAGCTGAGGTAATCGGGCTCTCTTTTAAGCAAAATAGGAAGACAAAAGAGGAATGATGAGGTCACATGGTATTCCAGTTGACCCGTAGGACACATGGATACATTTACCACTATTACCTCGGATTCCCATAGTAAGAAAAAAAACACCATGGAAAATAGTCAGGTTTTCCAGGAGTCATTGCTTGATGACACTAGAACAGGAGAGCCTCTACTCCATTTTACTGGGGTATGCTTCAAAATCAACAGGACATTAAGGTTTCAAATCCAGATACATGAAGTTCTGAAATTTGAGCTCTTTCATTCTCTTAATAATGAGGGACGGGGTGTGTAATATTTTTCAGGAAAGTCATGGCCTGAAAAATTAGAATGCCCCCAAGTTCAAATCTTCCACATCCCACACAGGTGAAAGTCACATCTGCTGCTAACTCAAACCTTCCCTCTGTTCTGCAAAAAGCCACTGTATTCAGCTAAAAGAAAGGTCGGTCAAGTGTGGTTTTAGAATGTCACTTGTGTAACCAGAACTCTGGTAAACTGCCTACAAGTAAAGGCCACTCAGTCAAAGCAGTGTGGCTGCAGGCAGCCTTTGGATCGCTACCATCTTTGAATGTCACTCAGCCATTTTCCAGAGGCCCAGCCCCAAGTAAATGCAAGCTTTCTTGGGAGTCTGCTCAGGAGAACCCCTGCTGGGGACGTGAGGACCTTGTTTTCCCCTCCCACCATCATATCACCCGCAGGCCAGTAAGGTCTTTAGAATGAAGCTTATACATTTCCAGTTTGATAAATTGAGGATTTTTATAGTCTCTATTTACAAATATCATCATTTGATGGATGAAAACAAACAAACAAACAAAAAACAGATGAAAAGACAGTAACACCTGGAGGGACGCATCATGGATAGACAGCTTGACAGTGCCTTCCAAGGAAGGAGGGTGGTATCCGTGCTCAGGTATTCTGACCAGGCTAGGCAAACCGTCACAGAAGCAGCATCTTCCTGAGAGCAGTGGCCTGGCAGCATCACTAATGATAAAGGGAGGAGTGTGGGCTTCAAGCATCTAAGTCCTCACTCTGTGCTTGCTAGCAGTGAGACGGTGTTTAATGTGCGTCTTCCTCTTTAGCCAGAGCCCAGGGGCAGAGAACAGGGTTCTAAAGATGCATCGTCTGGGAGGATACAGACATGTTATAATCCCCAGATTATAATATGGGGAGGAGAACGGCTACGCCTTCATGAAATGTAGTAAATGGCTCTGTAAGTAAAACGCTTGCCCTGCCAGCAGGGAGCCATGAGCATGGTTCTTAAAAATTGCATTATAAATCTCACCACGTTGTGGTGACATATGTTTATAATGCCAGCACTGGGGAGGCACAGACAGGTAGATCCCTGGGGCTTGTTGGTTAGCCAGTCTAGCCTATTAGTGAGCTCCAGACTAAATGAGAGACCTTGCTTCAGAAAAGGAAGCTTGATAGCACCTGAAGAATGACCTTTCACCTCCACATGCACATGCAGACATGTATACACACAGCTGCACACACATGTGCACCCATCCACCTGCACAACACACATGGACAAAATGTTTAACAAAATACAGTGGTGTGGTGCCTGCCATAGGCAGTTTCTTTCTCTAGAGAACAGGAAGAAGAGGGAAGGCTTATCCAGCTCCTGGCAAAGATGACAATAAGTTAAAGGACCTGTCTCTGGCCCCAGCATTCCAGCAAGACATTGAGAATTTAGCTCAGAGCTAAACCTCTGGACCTAAACACAATTGCTTACTTTTTCATAGCAAACTGTTTTAATGTATTTACTATCAAAATGCCCTACAAACTTAGGAATAGTAGTCCACAGTCTGCCAGGATACTAAGGTAAGAGTAAGTAGCCAAAAACCTAAAAGCTTCTTAGTGTCCCCTATATTCTCCTTACTAAATTGCTATTGCAGGCAACCCCTGACTTCAAGCCACATGGGGGCACTTAGGGTCATTCAGACCACCTCTAAAGCAATATGGCTGCTCCCCATGTTCACTGGGATCAGCGAGCAGCCAGGGCCACTTCCTTCACTGCCAAGTGAAACAACACAGAAAGTGTTCTGTGCAGCAAGCAGGAGGAGATGATCAGGACCAGCTCTGTAGCACAGACGGATCACATTTCTAGTTTTGCACTGGGATCTTTTTCCATCTTTAAACAATTCTCCAGACAGAACTGTGCTGTAAAATGAAGCTCAAAACTAGAAAATGGCCAGTGAGGAACAGAGGCAGTCCATGTGCTGAGACAGCAAGCACACTTCCTTAGCCAGCCCCTCTCCGAACTATGGCACCTCCCTCCCCACCCCTCAAGATCATCAACCCTCTTTCTTTCAGCTTCATTTGTACCCGGCTGCCATTGACACTAGAATCCCACCCACTCTTGACATTAGAGTGAGGCTAGCAAGTATTGAAAGCAAACATTCTGGTGAGTCCCACATGATGTCATGAAAGTGTTAGACATCAAAACAGTCATGGTAAAGTGGAAACACGCAGACGTTAGGCTCACATCTGCACCCAACCCCAGAAGGGTCTGTGTGCCTGTTGCACACATTTCTTTGCTATTCAAAACTGCAGCTTGCTTAATCATTTGCTGTTTTGGCTGTGACAAAAATGTCCCGGAAGCCCTGACTCAAAACAGCCACATCAAAGTGGCAGCATCAAGATGTCCTGAGTCCACAGTGCTAACTTAGAAGGTCTTCCACTTGCTTTCTTAGAACTAAGCAGATGTTCATGGCTTCTGAGTTCTTGAAATATACGTGTAAAAAGTAAGCTTGAACATACAGCTTTATTATTATTACTAGGGGGCTCCACCTCACTCCTGTGTCGAGCAGAGGACACCAGTCAGGGGTCAGTTCTTGTCTTCTACCACAGGCTCTGGGGATTAATTTCAGGTCGCTGGGCTTGAACAATGGCTCTTTTACCCGGTAAGCCATCTTGCCAACACAGTGAGTAAGTTTTAAACTAAATCAGAGCCTCAGTTGCAGCCAGGGATGCAGGGAGCTCCCCAAACTATCTGCAAAAATTTACAAGTCTGGCCATTTGCCGCATTTCTCAAGCCACAAGGGGAGCTTAAAAAGGAGAAGATTCCAGGATATTAATGTGAAACATTAATACCAAAGATGATTACATACCACAGTGTAGAGCTGCTTCTGAGCCTATATTCCTTTAGAACATGTGCATGTGCTGACTACTAAACCAGCAGCAGCAATGCCAAACAACATGCATAGATTTATTGACTAGTCTCCATTGGTCAGACATTATACTCTGTGACGAGAGCCTCTGCCTAGAAAAGGGAAGGAAGTGGGGTGGACTGTAATTATCTGCTGCATGTCTGGGCTGTGATAAAATCCTGAATGGGTTGCTACTAGGAATTTTTTGGGTTTTTTGTTTGTTTTTTGAGACAGGGTTTCTCTGTATAATGCTGGCTGTCCTGGAACTCACTCTGTAGACCAGGCTGACCAGGCTATAGACTCAGAAATCTGCCTGTCTCTGCCTCCCAAATGCTGGGATTAAAGGTGTGCGCCACCACTGCCCAGCTTGTTTTGTTGTTGTTGGTTTTTTGTTGTTGTTGTTTTGGTTTGGTTTTTTGTTTTTTTTTGTTTTTGGGTTTTTTGTTTTTGGGGTTTTGCTTTGTTTTAGTTTTGATTTTGCTACTAGGAATCTTAAGAATTATGCTAATTCAGGTTTGAGAAGGCATAGCGAGTATTCAGGAAAGGTCTCTTGGAGGGGTCGATTCCTGACCTGGATCTTAGGGGTCTGTTTTAACTTAAATCCCTGCATCCTTTCCTAGTCTATGAGCCCTGAGAGAGCAAACCTTCCATATAAGCACAAACTGGGAATTGATGAGGATCCCTAAGAGATGCCTGGCTTTCTCCTAGGATGCCCTCCTTTCTCCAGACATTGGCAACATATTGTTCCAGCACTCTCACACCATTTGGCCGCCAGGCCTCAGATTTCTTCTGGGATTATAGTGCAGTCTGTAAGAACTCTGTAAGAGCTACTGAGAACAGTACAGTAAACAAAATAAACCCAGACCAAAAAGCTCTTGCTCTCGTGTAGAGGGAGAAAGAGCAAGTGTCTAAACTTACCACAATGATAACGACACTGGACAGAAGTAAAGACAGCGTGAATATATGCTTCTATATCGAGTGGTTGGGGCAGGTTGTGAGCATCAGCCTGGAGGAGATTTGTAGCCTCTTTGAATTCTAAAATTTGTTCTTAGCTTAGCAAGTCAGTTGAATAAATATGATATGGCCACCTAAAACTCCCACGAGATATAACTCCTTACATCTAAATGTTGGATATTGGCATACACACTGATTCAGATGGTTGTCAAATAAATAATGCTGGGGCACACAATGTGGCAGAGTTTCAATGACTGTGCCAGCTGCTGCAGAGATACACAGCTACTCGAAGGAGGGAAGAT
>JADRCC010573305.1:5495-18295 GCA_019843855.1 Hylomyscus alleni | reverse complement strand
CTTTTCTTTTTCTTTTTATATTATGTCCCTTCTGTGTCCCCAAGTGGATAATACAATGATGTGGAAAATGGGACCCCACTTCACCACACTCTTGGCCATGTGGCTGGTGTGTGGATCAGCATCTCATTCTCCTGCCTTGGATAGCGATGGCCACACAGGACAGAAAGTACCTTTGGCTTCTCCAATCAGCAGTAGGTCCGCTCGATATCTGAGGCACTCTGGGAGGTCTGGTGGAGCTGAGAAATCCACTCAGGAAGAACCAAATCCTCAGCCTTTCCAAAGGAGGAAGAGTGTAGCAGTGCTGAGATTAGCTCGCCCGACCGTGAGACCACCCCCCTCGGGTATCAATGGAGTCCCAGTCAGACCTGAGTTGAGACCCCTAGCTAGGAGCTCTGCGCGTGAGATGGTCCGAGATGAGGGGTCCTCTGCTCTGACAAGAATGTTGCGATTCCCCTCTGGATCCAGCTCTCCCAATATCCTGGCCAGCTTTGCAGGAAAGAATAGGGTGTGGGTCATCTCAGCCCCTCATGCCTCAGAGGGCTATTATCGCCTGATGATGAGCCTCCTGAAGGACGACGTGTACTGTGAGCTGGCAGAGAGGCACATCCAACAGATTGTACTGTTCCACCAAGCAGGTGAGGAAGAGGGCAAGGTACGCAGGATTACCAGTGAGGGGCAGATCCTGGAGCAGCCTCTGGACCCTAATCTCATCCCCAAGCTGATGAGTTTCCTGAAACTGGAGAAGGGCAAGTTTAGCATGGTGCTGTTAAAAAAGACTCTGCAGGTGGAAGAGCGCTACCCTTACCCGGTGAGGCTGGAAGCCATGTATGAGGTCATTGATCAAGGCCCCATCCGCAGGATCGAGAAAATCAGGCAGAAGGGTTTTGTCCAAAAGTGTAAGGCCTCGGGCATAGAGGGCCACGTGGTCCAGGAAGGGAACAACGGCAGTGGAGGAGCGGGAGGTACAGGCCTAGGCAGTGAGAAGAGGAAAGAGGACCCAAGGAGAACACAAGTCCACCCCACCAGAGACCCTCTGAGAAAGCAGGCCACCAGCAAGGCAGCCACTCCTCAACCTCCCCCAACTCCAAGGGCCACCACCCTTCCTCCTGCTCCAGTCACGACAGCCACCCGGGCCACATCCCGGGTGGTGACAATAGCTGCAAGACCTACAACCACCACTGCCTATCCAGCGACCCAGAGGCCCTGGACATCCCGGCTGCATCCCTTCTCAGTCTCCCACAGGCCCCCTGCAACAGCTGAGGTGACCACTGCCAGGGGCCCCTCTGTCTCAGAGCAGCTATACCCACTACCCGGGAAGGAGCAACAGAGAGAGAAGCCACAGGCCACCAGGAAACCCAGCAAAGCCAACTATGGGAGCTTCACAGCCACTCCACCTACCATTCTCTGGGAGGGCAGCACAAGAGTTGTGGGCACAAGCCGTTTCCGGGACAACCGGACAGACAAACGAGAACATGGCCATCAGGACCCAAATGTGGTGCCAGGTCCTCACAAGCCAGTAAAGGGGAAGCTGCCCAAAAAGAAGGACAAAATTCTCAGCAATGAATATGAAGCTAAGTACGACCTCAGCCGGCCCACCACCTCTCAGGGGGAGGAGGAGCAGCAGCAGGTGGATAACATTCCCTCCCAGAATGCCAAGGAGTCAAAAAAGCACGAAAAGCTCGAGAAACCCGAGAAGGAGAAGAAAAAGAAAGGGAAGAGTGCAAAACAAGACAAGTTACTCAAGAGTGAAAAGCAAGCGAAGAAAGCTGAGAAAAAGAGCAAGCAGGAGAAAGAAAAGACTAAGAAGAAAAAGGCAGGCAAGACAGAACAGGATGACTATCAGAAGCCCACCACAAAACATCTCCCTCCAAGTCCCAAGAAGTCAGTGGCCGACCTGTTGGGGTCTTTTGAAGGCAAACGAAGGCTCCTGGTAAGTAGCCTGTTAGGCATTTGTCCTCTGTGTTCTGAGTTGGGGGCATTGACATGTTTGCTGTGTCTGTGAAATCACTTTTTGGACAACAGACTGAGGCTGAGTCTGCTCCGCGTTCAGGAAGGTTGGAGGCAGGGTATGGTGCCTCATGCCTTTGATACTAGCTCTTGGGAGGCAGAGGTAGATGGATTTCTGTAAATTCAAGGGCAGTCTGGTCTACATAGTGAGTCGGTGGTTGTGAAACTCGGGGACACTTTCATGTGGGCAAGTTATCTTTTTCTCTAGGAAGGCTGCCTCCTCCATTCCTGCCCCAATTATTAGAAAGTGCAGACAGAATCTCAGGGTGACACTGGATTGAGTTACTTGCTCTGGTTTCCAGTCCCCCAGAGGTTTGTATGAATTTGGAGTCAGCTGTCAGTTTCTTCTGACGTTGTATTAGAAATGGGCGTGTGTGCCCAGATTGAGAAAAGGAGAGACTCAATCCTCAGTTCTATTTTGCCTGGTGTTGTGAGAGCCACTAATACTGAGTGTGTACATTCATCTCAGAAACCGTCCTTTGGGGCATTACTTGCCACTGTGTATTAAATAGTAAAAGGATCTAGATAAATAGAAAGAGGGTTTTAGGCAGGAATAAGCCAATCCTAAAATGGAAGGTCTTTCTTCGTTGAAGAAAGACCCATGGCTTCTCCTGTTTATGACTCCTTCTGCATGTACCCAGAACTCCAAGATTTCTACCCTAACCTTGGCTTCTTAACACCATGATATTTGCCCAGGCTGCCAAGGAAAAGTTTAATATGGTACTCAAAATACATAACAAAAGATCAGCAAGTTCATATTGGGTTGGGTTGTTCTTAGCTATTTGTTGAAGGAGCCATGCCAGGCCAATGGAACCACACCCATTCTTCTGAACACAGGAGCTGATGCTTGGCCTGGATCCATCTTGGTAAGCCAGACAGGCACTCTTTTCTCGGGTGTTTCTCAAAAGTCTTTTTGGTTTGTACAATGTGGCCTAAACTGGATTAATGATCAAGTAGAGAGACCCTGGTGATTATGTATCTTCAGTGGCTTCAAAAATTTTAAATGCACATTTGAAATGTTAACCAGGACAGACGCTTTTGTGGAATTTGTTCTGGGTGGAATATGTCCTGAATTTTCTTTTAATTTCCATCAATGGTGATGTTAGAGATTAGAACAAAACCTAAGCTCATTCTGTGTGTGTGTGTGTGTGTGTGTGTGTGTGTGTGTGAGAGAGAGAGAGAGAGAGAGAGAGAGAGAGAGAGAGAGAGAGGAAAAAGGAAAGAGACTCCCTTTGACACGTTCTGTAGGTTGATGGCATTTTAAACCAAATTTTTCAAGTGATTGTACAAATTTAGGTTATCATCTGATAGGTTATTTGTTAAAGCCATCAACAGCCATTTGTATATACCCAGAATCCATAAACCAAAATGCAAATGTTCCAGTTAGTGACACAAGAATCACTGATTTCAAAGTAGAACTCTAGCAGGTTCCTGAATGTTTGTCTGTGATCCATGGAGCCAAGCTGCTCTCTTGGGGGCGTGGGAAAGCATTAACACTTGGCTGTTTTGCTCTCTGAGTACCTGGGACTTTGCCCAGCCCACTAGAGCACTCTCACACCCAATTCTGTCCTTTTGGCCAACAATGCCGGCAGAGTGTGCCTCATAGCTAGATTTTAAATAGAAAGAAGTAGTCAAGGGTAAAATGTCAGGATTGTAATTGTGCACCCACCTGACAAATACCCTCTTTGCCCTAAACAGCTAAGTCAAAAGACTTAGCTAGTCTTCATGCTCCACCCCTGGTGTTAGTTGTGCCTTCGATTTCTTTTGCCTGTTCCCTGCTCTCTCTGTTAGAGATCGGAATGCCCAGCTGGGGCTTCTCTGCTTTTAACAGAGATCCCTGGTCATAAATTGTTATCAAATAAAACTCAGAGGACAGCTTCTGCTGATGTCAGAGGAGGCAAAACAGAAACCAGCTGGGATTGCCTCTGTCTCCGTTGGCTCTTTGGAACTAGCCAGAGAATCGGGCTTGTTATTAGAAAGAAAATCCCGGCAGGATAAGGTTCAGTCTGCCAGGCCTGTGTGTGACCAGCCGATCATATCACTGGTGTGTTTTCTGATGCGCTAATGGTGTAGGAGGGCAGAATGGAGTAGGAAAGGCAAGATGGAACTACCGCAATATCAGAACAATGATTCTGGGCCAACTGAAAGGCATCACTGGTGCATTAATCCTTTCCAACTCACTTTTTCCATCCAACTCTGCTGACGTTATTCAGGAAGTGTAGTAAAGTCAATTAGCATTCATTAAGGCTTAACAGTCTCAGCTGTTGAAGTATGGCAGAGAACATTTACTTCTAGCTTAACTCAGCTTAACTTGCTGTGCTTGATTTAAAGTGGGGTTGCATTCCAAGAAATGATGTGCACTTCTTCCTCATTTCTTCAGCTTTTTAGTGACCAGATCCCTGACTCAAATTCATTGTAAAACCCCTGGTGCTTTGTACTCATCCATACTGTTCTTTAGATGCAAAAACATCCCACAGCTGGTAGTTAACCAAGTACTTAAGGAAACCCTAGCAGCGACTGTGTAAGTTGTGGTTAAGCAAATGACTTCTTCAAGGCCTCCAAGTGTATAGCAGATAGATCCAGGTGTCCTGCTTTTAGGCCAGAGCTCAATCCCTTAAGCCACCTGCATTTCAGTTTGTTAAAAAGAACAGACTCTACAGCTAGCTCAGACCTCTGTTGAAACGGCATGGTTTAGTTCGCTCAGTTCCTACAAGGAATGACTTATTAATTCACTTTCCTAGATGAGAAAGCAGACTCTGACTTCCCAGGCAGTTGGTGAAGAACAGTTGACTGAATTCATTTTCCTATCCCTTCAGACAGCTTGCTGTCCATCTGGGGTTGCCTACAGAGAGGGTGGACAGCTGTTAATCACTAAGACAGTGGCCTTTGTGGAGGATAGCTAACAGACATCATTTGGTGGCTCTAAGATCTCCTACTTGCCAGCTCAAGGGGAGCTTCAATATACTGAACTGCATAGATTCAGGTTCTCATCTCAGCTTTCTTTGGCAATGGAATCTCCCATAATTCATGTGGGTTAATATTTTCAACACTGCTTTGGAGACTTGGGTATTGAGATGACAATCTGCTTACTTGGTTTAGTTTTTGTAAAGGATTTAAGGTTCTGTTTTATAAAGCAGAAAGTTAGTTAATGGAATCCTCTTAAAATCTAGAGTTTTGAGCCTAACATACGACTTAGACTAATTGGAGACTTAATTTATTCCAAAACTTTCCCAGTATCTTTTGGTTACTTATGCAGCCCGGCTTTGTCCTCCCCTGAGACTCACTGATCCAACACACCATTGAAACAGAAACACATGTCAGACCTTTCATACATAAATTCATGACCCATGCCCTGAGTTACCACCACCAAGCTGGCTAGAGGCCAAAAGACAGGACCATTCACTGGGGAGTGCTGTGGAGTTCTTTCTAGGAAGAGGGAACTAGAAAGAGTTTCCATTTTTAGCCCTGTTGGAAATACTGCCAAGCTAGAAAATGGATGTGACAGAGATGTCAACACACATGGAAAGACTCTGACATGTCAGGTGATCAGCTGCCCCCCTTTCTCTGTGCAAACTCCATCCATCAGCAGATTAAGTGTAAGGAAAAGGTTTTTCAATCTGGTTATGGGCGCTGCCTAGATAGCCATAGACAGGGATCCTCATGTTTCCGAGTCCCCCCTGCCTCTGATATGGATGAACTGATCTCTGTAGCTTGGGGAATGGGAACCAGCCAGCATAGATCACAGGATAGGGACGAGGTCTGAGATCTCAGTGCCTTAAGGAACATGAAATCTGCATTAAAAAAAATTATAAAAGAGATACAAAAAATTCCCAGGTGAACTGTGAAGACTTCTAGAGCTGAAACTAAAAGCAGCAAGTGTTTGAGCTATGGTAGTAGGGAGAGTGTAGGAGGCTGGAGGACATGGACAAACACAGGCAGGAGGAGACAGGGTAAACGAGTCAACAAATGTGCTTGGATACATAACCCATACGACTATCTATGTGCATTTCTCAATTCCTGAGACCATGAAGATTGGGTAGAGGTTGTTCTATGGCAAGGCTGACAAAGACAACAGGCCACATGAGATATCCAGGGGTTGAGCTGAGACAAAACACCAGGCCTCCCACTTTGATAGTGGACATCACCTTTTCCTCTGTGCCGTTCTGCCTAAAGTTGCTCTTATTTCATGATTGAGATTGGTCTGATAACAAGGGTCAAGAGAGCCTATAAGTCCAGGGAGAGAGCCTGCAAGGCCAGAAGCCAGGAGCTGAATTGTGCAATGTGAGTATCACCTCCCTGGTGAGTTAAAACATCCCTGGGTAAGCTAAGCCTGGGGGGATCTTATTTCTCTGAGATTGCTGCTGGGCTCCCGTGGCCCAGCACTGCTGTGCACATTTATGGGAGAAGCTGCCATGCAGGGAGAAAGGGCATCACTGAGATTACATATTGTCTGAAATTCTTAATTATACATGCCCAGGAGAAGAAGACTGGGGGAGACTTGGAGAACTCTTAAAATCTGGTCACGGACCACAGGGCTCCATGGCAAAGTCTGAGACGATGGGATGATGCCTGTGTATGGATATGAGAGGACAGTAATTATCATTCATCTAGCATCTGGGAAGTGTGCTTTGCAACTCTCCAGAATATATTCTAAACATGGGCTGGGAGTCCAAAATCATAAGCAGTCCAGCTTTTTATCTTTGTCTTCACTGTTTTACGTTGTCACTTAAACAGCATTTTGTTCATTCCAAATGGTCTGTTATAAGCAAAAGATAGGCCAAAAAAGAAAAATCTAAAATATGTCTAGTTAAAATAAAATTTCAAAATTCGCCCATCCCTATCAAAACATGTAGCTAACTAAAACCAAACAACAACCAAAATTATGATCAACGTATTTTTTAGAACCACCCTAATTTTTTTTCTTAAGGCTAAGTCTGAATCAATGAATACATTTTAGAGAGTGTGTGAAATCTTTATACTTTTCACGTGGAGATTACATCTTTTAAAATATATTTCCTGGATGCTTTGTCCGTCTGAACAGGCATAAAGTGGAAAATCAAAATTAACCAGACCATATCTACTTAAAATGATGAGCTAAGAAAAAACATTTTAAAAGCAAAACCAAAACTTTTGCTAATATTCCACTCATGGGCTTTCAGAAGCATTTTACATTCCCGGAGGGAGTATTTTTGTCAAGCACAAAAATTTGATCGGGGAACTCTAGTACGCATCAATAAACAACTCTGATGGAGAAAAATAAAGAGTAAGATAAATTCAGAGCCAAATTTACTGGCCATTTTTTTGACAAAATAATTGACAGAGATTAACAGCACAGTAACTCCTCCTAACCAAAAATGCTAACCTTGTGGACACAGACTTTAGAAAGAGATTACATGTTTTTTTGATGGGAAAATGGAAACGTGACTGTTAAATTTGAACATGGCTAAATACAAGAAAATATTCACAGAAACAAAAATATATATGGGCTTGTCTCTGAGCCAAGGGTTGTGCCCACACAGGAGGCCTGGCAGGTCTCACTGCAGGCACCTGCCCTGTGAGTTTTCCTGGTTCAGGAGGATCAAGAAGAACCTGAGCATTATCAGAAAGCACTTCATGGCTTCCCGGGTCCGAGCAAGCAGCATGCTCCTGCCCATTTTCAGAGTGTGGGCAATGGTTTTGGTTTCAGCTTGGAAAATCTGTGACATTGGAGAAGGCTCCAAAAAGGGGCAACCAAAATAACCAGAGGATCAGAGAAGCTTTTGTGTTAGGGTAGATTCAAAACAGTAAGATATTCTTAGAGGATACAAGAGAACCTAACTAAGTAACCAAACTCATATACATATACATGCATACGCACATATATATGTATATATATATAAACATGTAATGCATATATTCATAAATAGAATACACAAAGAAGACTACTCATTTTAACCAAAACAAAATAAAATATAGCTTCTCAGATGGCTAGTGATCAAAATATCTCTGAGTGTCTTTTCTAGAGAAGAGTCATAAAATACAGATGAAAAAATTCCAGATCTGGTTTAAAGGAGGCTAAGTAAAACTGTTAAAGCCATCTGATGGAGTTGAGCTGGGCTCTAGTATCAAAACCCCCTCCTTGGGCCCAATGTGGCAATGAATATCATCTATAGGGCAAAATATGACCCCATAAGCCATCATAAAAACTGTCTGCAAGGTTACCTCATAAAAATTCTATCCCATAGTGTGCAAAGCCTGACTATGAAACTCTCCCAACATTATGGAAGTGAAAAAATGATTGAATTATCCAGTGTCTAATTACTTGGGATAGCTCTAGAAGAGTAAAGGCAGATAATTATTGCATGTCAGATATTCATAGAATGTGACAGACTTGAAGAATAAATATTTCTGTGTGTCCACAAATAGGAAAACCATGGTACACAGGAAGCGAAGGCAAATTAGAGAACGGAATAGGGACATATAAACTATTTGAACTAGTTTTTATTTTACTTTAAATAAAAAAGACTGTCAAAATGGTTTGGGTCTTGATTATGCAACTGCCTAAGAAAGCAGTTAACAGTTTAAGTACCCTCTGCTCTCAGTTGTCTCTGGATTTGGCCTCATTGTGACTTGGGCACTATGAACTAATACTTACTTGTCCTCCATGCCTCCAGCTGATCACCACTCCCAAGGCTGAGAACAATATGTATGTGCAGCAGCGGGATGAATATCTCGAGAGCTTCTGCAAGATGGCCACCAGGAGGATCTCTGTGGTCACCATCTTTGGTCCTGTCAACAACAGCTCCATGAAAATTGACCACTTCCAGCTAGGTACTCTTCAACATTTTATTGGTTTTGTTTGTTTTGATTGCTTTTTGGGTTTTGTGGGGTTTTTTGGGGGGGGCTCTTATTTATGGTGGGACAGTTGTAATGGGAGAGGTCTTTGGTGATGGTTGGAAGAAGTCAAAAGAAATAATGGGATGTTTGGAGGGTCCTCCGGTTGTGATAACAGAGATTCTGTCTGTCTGTCTGTCTATCTATCTATCTATCTATCTATCTATCTATCTATATGCCTGCCTGCCTTGCCTGCCTATCCAGCCATACCAGGAACATTCTGGCTTAAGATGTTAGCATTTTAAAACAATAGATATGAAAGGTGTAGGAAATGAGAAAAGTATTACATGATTGGGGATAATCAGAGAGGTGTGTGGCCCCTCTTCTCCTGGCTCCTGGGTCCTCTTGCCTGTGAGCCCTATCAGTTGACATGCCTACAGACTTTATGCTACTGGTGATTCATGATACATGGGAACCTGCCAGACCCCTAGATGCTGGCAAGCCTGAAGAGGGAATTGGCTCCAGTTAGAAACTGTTGAGTTAACTAAAAAGCCACTGAAAATATAGATTGGATTTCTCCCAAGTCCTTTTGGAGAGCCGAAGAATTTGGCTGAACTTTAGAGTTTTCACAAGTTTTCGTATTGATGTGTGAGGAGCATGAGGCGCAGCTCAGCCTCAGGCAGCTGAGGTGTGATATGTAGCAGTTCCTGTGAGCATGTTGCAAGATTTGCTGATTAGTCCAGTCTCACACTCAGAAGACTGGAAGAGAGGCAATGATTTATTTTATAGTTCTCTTATCTATAAAACTTTCCATGTGACAGTGTGTGTGTGTGTGTGTGTGTATGTGTGTAATTTTGGTCATTTTTTTTACCCCAACTACCCTCTCTCATACCCCTCCCTCTCTCACTGAAACTCTTCTTCCCACCAAAAGTTTTCTTTTTTTGTTGTTTAACTTTAATTAAAGTTCTCTGTATTTATTCTTCTTTATTTTTATTATCCTCTAAATTTTTCACAAAATATACTTCTTCTGAAAATATCAGAAAACATAGAAAGATATTTCCCCTATTAATTAATATTAATACAAAATAATAGAGCCCAGCTCAGATTTTTCTGAGGCTGGATCTGGGTACAAATGACCCATCTGTCTTAATTATGTTAGCTTGATTGGCATATGGACTAGTTTTCTAAACTATTCACATTTAATTGTAACAACAGCCCTTAACATATGATCTCTGGTCTTCGCAAATCTTTTCATGTAAGATATAGTGGTGTAAGCATAGACCCAGCGTTACACAGCGGTTCTCCAGAATGTGGCTGTACATTTTCAGTTGTACATTCTCTTCCTTAGCTCACCATCCCCTGAGGTGGCTGCTAAGGGAGCATAAACAGCATCCTTTCTTTGCCCTATCCTAAAGGACCACATATTAGTAACCGGTTTGTGAACTCTATCCCTCTGCTACATGCTTGTCTGGGGAGAGGATAATGTCCTTAAGCAAGGACAACAGCCCAATATGGTGACACACATCTTTAATCCCAGCACTTGGAAAGCAGAGGCAGGCATATCTTTGTGAGTCTGAGGGCAGCCTGGTCTACATAGTAATACTCTGCCTCAAACCAATAAAAACAACATCAAGTAAACCAAAATGGAGGAAAAGTAGTTTTGGGAGGCCAGTAGGTCTATTTGTTATGTGATCTTGGACAGGTTAGATTTTTTTGGTCGTGAGTCTAGCCTTTAATGGCTGACCCATCTCTCCAACCCAGCTCCTAAGTCTTAGAAGAAATCAAACCTACTTCGCAGGCTGTGGTGACGGTGAAGTAAGATTGTGTGTGTACACACCCCTGCTGACCATGGGCACAATTCTTATAGCTATCTTATCACCACCACTGGATCTGGTGAGCAATGTAGTTTGATCCAAGTAGCTTGGAGATCAAAGGAGCTGTCACAGTTGTCACCAGGAAAACCATTGCTATTTGCTTTCTGCTAATTACAGAATGCTGACGTGTAAGTGCTCTTTCTGGTCAGATTGCAAGATTGTATTAGTACTCTGGGTGATCAATGAGAAGCCCAAGAGACTAAAAACATAAAGGCATAGTTAGCGGTTAAGGAGGATTCAAACCATTTGTTTCCTGGAGTTTCACATAGTAGCTTGAGTCAGCCGGCTTCATGATACTCCAGATGTCTAGAGAGGAAATAGACATTGAATCCAGCAGAGACCGGTGCTGGCAAGTGATAAAAGCCCTCCTCAGCCAGGTGCTCTCTGTCAAATGTGCTACCTACCAAGACTTCCACAAAGCACTCTCATTCCTTAGTTCCGAGGAGTTTGGGAAAGTCATTATATCTTCTCCATCAGCCTTGGTATAGTCATATTATAAGCATCTGGTACCGCCTTGGAAACTTTTTAGCATTATTCTGGTGTTTTCTAGAAATCTGGATTGAATATGAACTGTGGGGGCTGAGGGATTTTTCTTTTTCTTCTTTCTGACTTACTGAAAATCAGGTCTTACAGTTCGTATCTTTGTCTCACAGAGTGACAGCACTGGTCTGCTTTGAAAGAGGGGTATGCTCTTTTTTTTCTTTTACCTAATTCCTGGAAGGCCCTTCCCTCCTTGTGTCCCAGGTTACCCTTATGAGAAAGGCTTGTAGCCCTTTCAGCCAAGACTGGCATTCAGTTATGGGAAAATAAAGTTTGGCACGAACTAGAGTCTTAGGGAACCAAATCCCAGCTTTGTCTGATTTTCAGCCTGAGATTTGTCCAGTAGCTTTACTTCTCCTTAAATATGAAGTAAATACTCTCTCTTTCTCCAGAGTTTTACTGGCCCTTGAAAGCAAATGCTGACAACCATCCACAAATGTGGATGTCTGCATCAGCTGGTCCACCTTGTTAAAGGTAGTTAGAACATCTGCTATGGGCCTACAAACACCAGGAAATTAAACTGAAGGTTTCAGACATTGGTCTAAAGAAAGTCACAAGGTTTGGGCAAATCCCAGTGCTCATAGGGGTTTGCCAACAGAGAAGGATATTATGCGTGAGATACTAAAACGGATTCACACATAAAGGCTTTCTTTGTTGTTCCTATGTAAAATGTCACTCTAGAATATTGGTGTATATGTTGAGTTGAAAGATCATACATAGAATTGGTCAGTTAGGAAGGAGTTTCTGGGTACTGGTTCTTTATTAAAGGATAAAATGAAAAGGAGATAGAATACAGCAGGTGGGAATTTGATTTAAAAAAAACCCCATAAACTTGGAATATATATTTTTACATTTATATCGGTCCCCACATATTAGGGGCTAAAACTCAAAGGATACTCTAAGTCCCCCACCCACCTCAGTGTGTGTGCTTTTAATAACTGAGTTATCTCTCCAGCTCTGACAGCTTCCTCGGAGGGTGTGAGTGTTTAAGGGTCATTAATAAAAAGGAAGTAGAAAAACTGATGGGTGTGGGATACAGTAGAAGAAGTGACAAAGTTTTTTATATAAATAAGGAATGCACAGAGATGAATTTTAAACTAATGTTTACAAATAAGAATGACAGAGGGGCTAGAGAGATGGCTCAGCAGTTAAGAGCACTAACTACTCTTCTGAAGGTCCTGAGTTCAAATCCCAGCAACCACATGGTGGCTCACAATTGTCCTTAATGAGATCTGATGTCCTCTTCTGGGGTGCCTGAAGACAGTTACAGTATGCTTACATATAATAAATAAATAAATCTTTTTAAAAAATGACAGAACACATTCTAGTCTACATGTTTTTTTTTTGTCTTCGATTTTCCTGAAGAGAATTATGTTATATGGTAAAGCTCACCATATCAATACCCATAATAATCCCCCCCCCACAGTCTGCCTTCCTTTTGAGGCAGTCCAGAAACACTGATCCTCTGACTCCAAATGCTGCTTTCATCTGTGGTTACAGCATCTACCAACTGCCCTTCCTAGACCATCCACTCTTAGTGAGGCAGGAGGCCTAGGTGAGCTAGAC
>JADRCC010573304.1:299-13682 GCA_019843855.1 Hylomyscus alleni | reverse complement strand
AAAAAAAAAATAAACCCAAATCATTACATTTTTCTGACTTTGTTTCTATAAGCAAATCCATAGTTTAAGTGTACTGTACCACTGGATATTACGTTTTAAGTGTGTATGTGCAGTTATCCTGGGCTATAGTAAACATAGAGGTATCTAAAATGTTTTTCTGATAGTTACTCTTTTAAAAAATCAAAGGAAATTAAAACCAGACTGTATTCAAGGATGAAATGTAAAAATATCATAAGAAGATACTTTCAAATTTACTATAGAATGAACAGTTTTGACCTCTCATGTTTAATTATTCTTCACACAAGGATCAAACATATGTGTATGCATAGCATCAGAGCTTTTATATCTGCATAAACATTGTTACAGTATGGACTGAATCACATTTTGTCCAAAATGTCATGCTCTTTTTCATGATGGAAAATTATTTTATAGCCTACCTGGAAACCATGACATATATAACTATTAATATAATCCGTAACACAGATAACTATAAACATGCCTAAATATAACAAGCATAACTTTTACATTTTGTATGGCAGAACTTTGGTCATTTGGAAATTATTGAAAGACATGGAAGTTTCAATTATGTTTATTCCATGACATAGTCAAAAATAAGTTTTCAAACAGACTCTTTGGAGAAAAATGTAAAATTAAAAGAAGGGAATCATGTTTTTAAAAATTGTTAAGTCCTCTCACCCATTTTATAAGTTAGATTTTACTTGTGACTAGACAATATCATTTGGCCAAACCCACTCAGTCAGTCAACAGATTCTCCAGAGCCAGAGTGAGGATTAAAAAGAAAAAGGACAATTAGACAACATTGTAGCATGACCCCAGTCAATCTGAGACTGAAGACAGATTTTAATTTTCTAAATCCGCTTTTATACCATTTTAATTAGATACAACTATTAAGGGCGAGCAGAACAGTAAGAAACTAGAAAGGCACTTAACAAGGTCCTAGGATTACTTCCATGACAGTTGTTTCCAAGGGCTTGTCTGAATGACCAAAATATCTGAGCCCACTTCCTTGTACACAGCCCAAAATCTTGCTGGAAGCCTACTTCTTTTGTTCCACCCTAAGATTACAATTCCCACCTGAACCTACTTCCCTATTATAGCCTAAAGTTAGATTCTTGTCTGAAGCCCATTTCCTTGTACATGGCCAATGTGAGATTCCTGCCAAGCAGCCCCCGAAGGCTCGCCACAATTATTTTCCGTTTTATTCAGAAATGTACATGTAAATATTGGAATTTTTATTGGATATTTTCTTTATTTACATTTCAAATGTTTTCCCCTTTCCTGGTCCACCCCCCCCAAACCCCGCGTCCTATTCCCACCCCCTCTCACCCACTCCTGCCTCCTCGCCTTCCCATGCCTTCCTCTGCACTGGTGCATGGAGCCTTCATAGGACCCAGGGCCTTTTCTTTTGTTGACGCCCTTCAAGGCCATCCTCTGCTACATATGAGGCTGGAGCCATGGGTCCCTCCATGTGTACTTCTTGGTTGGTGGTTTAGTCTCTGGGAGCTAGGGAGGAAGGTTGTTGATTGATATTGTTGTTCTTCCTACAGGGTTGCTAACCCGGTCAGCTCCTACAGTCCTTTCTCTAACTGCTCTACTGGGGACTGGGGCTCAGTCCGAAGGTTGGTTATGAGCATCAGCTTCTGTATTAGTCAGGCTCTGGCAGAGCCTCTCAGAAGACAGCTCTATCAGGCTCCTATCACCAAGCACTTGCTGGCATTCACAGTACTGTCTGTGTTCGGTGACTGTATATGGGATGGATCCCCAGGTGGGGCAGTCTCTGGATGGCCTTTCCTTCAGTCTCTGCTCCACACTTTGTCTCTTTATTTGCTGCCATGAGTATTTTCTTCCCTTTTCTAAAAAGGACCAAAGCACCCATACTTTGGTCTTTCGTCTTCACGAGCTTCATGTGGTCTGTGAATTGTATCTTGGGTATTCTGAGCTTTTGGGGGTAATATCCACTTATATTATCATCCATTTTATTTCTGTAAGTTAATAGATTTAAGCAAAACTGGAATAGTTTGATTATTTCCTGTAGATACGGCTATAAAATATTTTTTTGCATTGTTCATAGCTAAACAAGTACTTGATTCAGGTTCATTCTCATAAAAATAAGTTTAGTTTTAGAGCTTTTATCGACTGAATTTGAAGAATTAAAGAATGCAAAAAATAAATTTTGAGAGAGAGAGAGAGTATTAGTACAACCATATGGAGCCCTAGTGTTGGACCTGGATTAAAAATAACATCATTCAAGAATCTTCTGTTGTGGATTCTCAGTTTAGTTCTATACACCATTTTTTGAATGTATTATTTGGGTTTTTGGTGGTTAGCTTCTTGAGTTCTTTATATATTTTGGATATTAACTGTCTATTGGATGTGGGGTTAGTGAAGATTTTTTTCCCAATCTGTAGGTTGCTGATTTGTCTTATTGACTATGTCTTTTGCCTTAGAGAAGCTTTCTAGTTTCATGAGATCCCATTTGTCCATTCTTGATCTTAGAGCATAAGCCATTGGAGTTCTTTTTAAGAAATTTCCCCCTGTGCTAATGAGTTCATGGTTCTTTCCCCCTTTCTCTTCTATTAGATTCTGTGTACCTATTTTATGTTGAGGCTCTCGATCTACTTGGACTTGAGCTTTGTGCAAGGTGACAAATATGAGTCTATTTTCATTTTTCTACATACAGACAGCCTGTTAGACCATTTATTGAAGATGGTTTCTTTTTTCCATTGTATATTTTTGGCGTCTTTGTCAAAGATCAAGTGTCTTTAAGTGTGTGGTTATATTTTAGGGTCTTCAATTCTATTCCTTTGATCAACATTTCTATCTCTGTACCAATACCATGAAGTTTTTTTTTTTTTAATCACTATTGCTCTGTAGTAAAGCTTGAGGTCATAGAAGGTGATTCCCACAGCAGTCCTTTTATTGTTAAGAATTATTTTCACTATTCTTGGTTTTTAGCCTTTCCAGATGAATTTGAGAATTGCTTTTTCCGTGTGTTTGAAAAATTGTGTTGGGATTTTGATGGAGATTACATTGAATCTGTAGATTGCCTTTGTAGGATGGCCATTTTTACTGTATTAATTTTGCCAATTCATGAGCATGGGAGATCTCTCCATTTTCTGAGATCTTCTTCAATTTCTTTCTTGAGAGACATGTAGTTATTATCATACAGATCTTTGACTTGTTCAGTCAGAGTTACCCCAAGATATTTTATATTATGTGTGGCTATTATGAAGGGAGCTGTTTCTCTAATTTCTTTCTCAGCTTGTTTATCATGTGTACAAAGGAAGGCTACTTATTTATTTGAGTCAATTTTATATCCGGCCACTTTGCTGAAGTTGTTTATCAGCTGCAGAAGTTCTCTGGTAGAATTTTAGAGTCGCTTAAGTATACTATCATATCATCTCCATATAGTGATACCTTTATTTTTTTTTTGCCAATTTGTATCCCCTTGATGACTTGCTGTTGTCTTATTATTCTAGCTAATACTTTGATTCACTATACTGAATAGATATGGGGAGAGTGGGCATCATTGTTTTGTCCCCAGTTTCAGTGGGATTGCTTCAAGTATGGCTCCATTTAATTTGATATTGGCTGTTGGTTTTCAGTAAATTGCTTTTATTACGTTTAGGTATGAGCCTTGAATTCCTGATCTCTCTAATACTTTTAACATGAAGGTGTGTTATATTTTGTCAAATGATTTTTCTTCATCTAAGGATATGATCATGTGATTTTTTTCTTTGAGTTTGTTTACACAGTGGATTTAGTTAATGGATTTTTGTATATCGAACCAAACTTACATCCTAGGCTGCAAATCTAACCCTGGGGTGAAGCTGAAACCAAGAATTCACAACAGAGGAATCTTGAATGGATGAGAAGCAGCTACAGAAATGGACAAAGTTCTTAGTGATCAGAGAAATGCAACTCAAAATGACCCCGAGATTCCACCTTACACCAATCAGAATGGCACAGCAGATACTGGGTTCAGTTAGAGAAGATGCACCTAACCCTCAAGAGACTGGAGGCCCCAGTGAGATTAGAGGTCAGGTAGGGTTGAGGGTAGGGGTTGGGGACATCCTCCTAAAGATAGGGGTTGGGGAGGAGGTATGAGATGAGGAACAGTCAGAGGGTGGAGGGGAGGGGGAATAACACCTGGAGTGTAAAAAAAAAAAACAAACTAATAAATAAATAAATAATTTAAAAATGAGTAAAATCTATCTGCTGTCCCAATTGCATTAGTTTATTCAAACATGGCATTGTTTTATATTATTAAACACAAATATAATAACAAAGATGATAGATTTTTTTACTATTTATTTTCAATGTTTTCTTAATCTGCTGGCCTTAGGGTATAAAGATTATTGATCTGGTAGAATGAGACAGTTTTCATTTATAATGTATTCGGGTGTTGTATTAACGCCACAACTCACCTGTAATTGGTAGAAATATACTAAAATGCATGATGAATTACTAAAGATAGACCAGGGATGAAGCATAGAACAGGTTTTTCTATGTAGAAAAATGTCTTACTTGGGCATTTACTTGTTTAATATTCACTCTTGATTAATTTGCATGCTTCTACATGTTGGCCACCAGTTGAACCAGCACCATTTGTTGAAAATGCTGTCTTCTTTTCACTGGATGGTTTTAGCTCCCTTGTCAAAGATCAAGTGACCATAGGTGTGTGGATTTGTTCCTGGGTCTTCAATCCTACTCCATTGATCTACCTGTCTGTCACTGTACCAATACCATGAAGTTTTTTTTTTTTTTAATCACTATTGCTTTTAATCACTATTGCTTGAGGCCCTGGATGCTGATTCCTCCAGAAGTTCTTTTATTGTTGTGAATAATTTTCACTATACTGGGTTTTTTGTTATTCCAGATGACAATCAAACACATGGGCACAGGGGGAAAGTTCCTGAACGTAACAACAATGGCTTATGCTGTAAGATCAAGAATCAACAAATGGGCCCTCATAAAATTGCAAAGCTTCTTCTGTAAGGCAAAGGACATTGTCAATAGGACAAAATGGCAACCAACAAATCGGGAAAAGATCTTTACCAATCTCACAACCTATAGAGGGATAATATCCAATATATACAAAGAACTCAAGAAGGTAGACTCCAGAGAACCAAATAACCCTATTAAAAATAATGGGGGAAGAGAGTTAAACAGAGAATTCACAACTGAGGAAACTCAAATGACTGAGAAGAACCTAAAGAAATGTTCGACATCCTTAGTCATCAGGGAAACACAAATCAAAACGACCCCGAGATTCCACCTCACACCAGTCAGAATGGCTAAGGTCAAAAACTCAGTTGGTAGCAGATGCTGGCAAAGATGTGGAGAAAGAGGAACACTCCTCCATTGCTGGTGGGATTGCAAACTGGTACAAACCCTCTGGAAATCAATCTAGCGGATCCTTAGAAAATTAGACATAGTACTACTTGAGGACCTAGCTATACCACACATGGGCATATACCCAGAAAATACTCCAACATGTAATAAGAACACATACTCTACAATGTTTATAGCAGCAATATTTATAATAGCCAGAAGCTTGAAGCAACCCAGATGTATTTCCACAGAGGAATGGATACAGAAAATGTGGTACATTACATAATGAAGTACTACTCAGCCATTGAAAACAGTTACTTCATGAAGTTCTTAGGCAAATGGATGGAATTAGAAAATAGCATACTGAGTGATATAACCCAATCACAAAGGTACACACATGACATGCACTCATTAATAGTTGGATATTAGCCCAGAAGCTCAGAATACCCAAGGTACAATTCACAGACCACATGAAGCTCAAGAAGAAGTAAGACCACAGTGTGGATACTTCGGTCCTTCTTAGAATGGATATCAAAATACCCATGGGACAAAGATTGGAGCAGAGACTGAAGGATAGGCCATCCAGTGACTGTCCCACCTGGGGATCCATCCTTTATACAGTTACCAAACCCATACACTATTGTGGATGCCAACAAGTGCTTGCTGACAGGAGCCTGATATAGCTGTCTCCTGAGAGGCTCTGCCAGTGCCTGACAAATACAGAAGTGGATGCTCGCAGCCATCCATTGGACTGAACACAGGGTCCCCAATGGAGGAGCTAGAGAAAGGACCCAAGGAGCTGAAGGAGTTTGCAGCCCCATAAGAGGAACAAAAATATGAACCAAACACTACCCCTGGAACTCCCAGGGACTAAGCCACCAACCAGAGTACACACAGTCAGATTCATTGCTCCAGCTGTATATGTAGCAGAGGATAACGTTGTGGGACATCAATGACAGGAAAAGCCCTTGGTCTTGTGAAAGCTTGATGCCACAGTGTAGCCGAATTCCAGGACAGGGAAATGGGAGTGGGTGGGTTAGTGAGCATAGGTAGGAGGGATAGGATAGGGAGCTTTTGGAGGAGTAATTAAGAAAGGGGATAAAATTTGAAACGTAGCCAGGCGGTGGTGGCACACGCCTTTAATCCCAGCACTTGGGAGGCAGAGGCAGGCGGATTTCTTAGTTTGAGGCCAGCCTGGTCTACAGAGTGAGTACCAGGACAGCCAAGGCTACACAGAGAAACCCTGTCTCGAAAAACAAAGAAAAAAAACCAAACGAAACAAAACAAAAAAAATTGAAATGTAAATACAGAAAGTATCTAAACAAACAAACAAACAAAAACACTGACTTTATGAACTTTGCAGGCAGATGAATAGTATTTGAGAATTTCATCCTGAGTGAGGTGACTCAATCACAAAGGGACAACAAACACAGTATATACTCACTGATAAGTGGATATTAGCCCAAAACTTCAGAATATCCAAGATTCAATTCACAGACCATATGAAGTCTAAGAAGAAGGAAGATTAAAATGTGTATGCTTCAGTGCTTTTTATAAGCATGAACAAAATATATACAGTGTGGATGGAGACAAAGTGTGGAGCAGATACTGAAGGAAAGGCCATCCAGAGACTGCCTCACCTGGGGATCCATCCCATATACAGCCACCATACCAGGACGTTATTGTGGAAGCTGGGAAGTACTTGCTGATAGAAGCCTGATATGGCTGTCTCCTGAGATGCTCTGCCAGAGCCTGGCAAATACAGAGGAGGAAGCTCACAGCCAACCATTGGACTGAGCTTGGTGGTCCCCAGTGGAGGAGTTGGAGAAGGGAGTGAAGGAGCTGAGGGGGTTTGCAGCCCCATGGAGGGAGCAACGGTGTCAACACTCCAGACTCCCCTGGATCTCCTGGGGACTGAACCACCAACCAGACAATACACGTGGAGAGAACCATAGCACTGGCCAAACATGTGGCAGAAGATGATCTTGTTGTACATCAATGGGAGGAGAGGCCCTTGAGCCTGAGGGTGTTCAATGCCCCAGTGTAGGGGAATGCCAGTGTGGGAGGATGAGAGTTGATGGGTGCAAGAGCACCCTCATAGAGGCAGGGGGATGGGGGATGAGATAAGGGTTTCCTGAATGGGGAGACCTGAAAGGGGGAAAACATTTGAAATTTAAATAAAGAAAATAACCAAGAAAAACATTATTCACTGTGAAGCCATGTAGAATCTGAATCAGAATATACTGGTAGAGAATTCCTGGCAGGTGTTTATTTATATGAACACATTATGTTAACGCCCCTTTTTGTTTTGTTGTTGTTGTTTGATTTGGGTCTATTGGTGACATACAAGTGGAAAATTCAAAACGATTCCTGTGAATCTGTTTCAGAATGAAGGTGATATGTGAAAATATCTCCATAATGTTCATATTAAAATTGTAGCTGTTGGGGCCATATTTTATTGCTTATAAAATGGCAATATATCTTTCTAAATTTGTATTAAGTTTTGGCATAACCTATCTAATCAGAAATGGTCCCAACAGTTAGGCTGAGCTATATTCAGGTCTTGTCTCCCCTTCTTGTTTTTTATCAAGTCTCTATGTTGAGTGTCATCTTATGTAAACTCAGCATACAGTGTGTCACTTTAGCCTGGCCTATACATTAGATGCTTTTATCATTTGACATTCAGGAACATTTTTCTTCAGTACTGGAGATCAAATGCAGAGGTCATTCATACTGGCCTCATGCTCATGGGCAGTTCGGTCTATTTCTTTTTTAACTGTCTTTTTGGATCACTGTCTTATAATCAGTAGAGCACTGGAATCCAGTTAATGTTTGTCGATAAACTGAAGGAAAACCATGTAACTTCAGAAGTAAGAGTGAAATGATGTGTTTGAGCTGGTCAGGAAGGGAGAAGCTCAGAAGATCACAATCGTGTCTCCCCACTCTAAATTCCCTAGTTTTATTGCTGCATACTCTATGAGGAACATAACTATAACCTGTCTTCCTATTTCAGGGACTGTGTCACTACTTTCTAATTTCTTTTTATCTTTCCCAATCTTTTTGCTGCCTACAATTTTCATCACAGGTATGCAGGTTTTAGCCTCAAATTCTTAGCATAGTAGAATATCTAGAACCATTTCAAAGAAGTCCATACAAGTAACCTAAGAAGTAGTATAAATCAAAGCAAAGTCATATACAAATACAGACTTACTTCAAGCAACATCATAAGAAACAAACAAAATAACAACTTTTATGTAATGTACCCTCCCCCAAAAGAATTACGGAATAGCTTCTACTTGGTTCATCAACTCCACATACCAAAAGCAAGCATGCTATTTCATACTTTTTAAGAATGTAAAGACCCCATATCCAGAACCATGACTCCAAAGAGGACAAGAAGAGTCATAAATCTACTCCAGAAGCATAATGTCACTCTGGGAGTCTCTGATGAAAAAGTGTGCCATAGATACAAATGACAACACAGCCAAAACCAAACAAACAAGACAAGACCACTCAGCAGGGGTAAAAGGAGCAAGGTGTTTTCATATCTCAGACATCACAATCTTCTTGCATTGAACACCTCTTTGATTGTTATATGGTTTGTTTGAATAGAAATTATTTGTAGTCTTCAGTACTCTTTTTTTAAAAAAAAATCTAAGCTTCATAGATGCAAGAACATTATTCAAAATTATCGTGTACAGAGAGATGAAGAGCTCTTTTGAAATTCTCGATATATGACACACAGTTTTTAAAGACTGTAGTCAGTTTTAGCAATAGAGCACCAATGATGCTGATTCCATCAAGCAGGGATTAAAGCAGATGGAAGAAATCCTTCCTTTCCCTGTATAAGAAGGGTACAGAAATCTTGATTCAAAAATCTTTCTGTTTGAAAAAGAAAAGCATTCCTTTATGGTTACATTTTTTTTTTTAATTCCAAGATGAGAAAGAGCAGGATATTGAGAAAAGAAGAAAGATTCAATGCTACATGTTCAGTAAATAGTGCTGTGGACAAAAAAAAATAATAAAAAGAAGGTCACAGTTCAAATTAAACTGCCAGGCAATCTATATGTGGCCTGCTCATTACATATTTATTGTTTCTTGACTATGGAAAAATGATCATCATCATCGTGGTTTTCACATGACTTCCAAAAATGAATACACATTATCTCTCGCATTATCTAAATAGAATAGGCCATGTTCTGTGCAGCTTCTAAAGTTAAAATGATATAGTGTTCACTCAGCCCATCTGTCTTACCTGCGTCTCCTACGCCTCCTTTCCTGGAACAGAAGAAAGGGGAGATTATTTTTTTACCTTTGGCAGTCTGGGGAACAAGCAATTGTTCCACAAGCACTGCCAATGTCATCTTACACTCCAGCAAGACATATTTAACACTATCTTGCTATGGGGATAATTCTATGACTCCTGGGATTTTAACATCTGATGGCCTACCACAAGGGGATTTATATATCTGGTCTCCAACTTCACAAGAGGCTCCAAGTTTACATCTTGGAAAGGCTGCCTGGATTTCCACAGACACCTATGAGAAATTTGTTTACATGGACAGGTATTAAGTGCTACTTCATGGGGCTGATGAGGTGGCTCAGCGGGTAAGAGCATTGACTGCTCTTCTGAAGGTCGTGAGTTCAAATCCGAACAATCACATGGTGGCTTACAACCACCCATAATGAAATCTGATACCCTCTTCTGTGTACTCACTTATAATAATAAATAAATCTTTAAAAAGAAAAAGTGCTACTTCATTCCCTACTTACAACTGGATTTTTAAATAGTAAAAAAAAAAAAAAAAAAAAAAAAAAAAAAAAAAAAAAAAAAAAAAAACCAAGACAAAACAAACAAATCAGAAACCAAGCAAAAAACTTGTAATTTTGTAATTTCCCAAGCAGGAATCCCAAATGAAAGTGACAAATTAAATAAGATTGTAAAGTAATTCTGTGTGTGTTTTCATATGTTGTCTTCCACCCAAATTGAAAACACACAGGTGTTCTGCAGTACACAGCTTGGGTCTGACATCCAGTTTTTGATGTTCAGGGTTAAATTTAAATCCACATGACCTGGTTAGCAATCTTCCCAGTTGCACCGAGGCAAGACTAGCAAAGATTGATGATTGTGATTGTGAGATTAATCCTGTAATGTTTACAAGACTCGCAAGCCGAAGTCTGGTTGGTCATATCATGCTGCCCAGGAAAGACTGTGTGGCTTGCCAGGGTAATTTCTTCCGATGCAGTAAATAACTAGGCATAATGAAAATACTCTGATGTATTCCACTGCCTGATTGATGCTCGGCATGTGATACGGTAAAAGCTGTGAGCTTCCTATCACACATTTACATATACAAACCAGCAGAAGACTCATGGTAATGTCAGCGTCTTGCAGGAGCCCTGGGACGCTACACAGTTTTATAGCAGTTATGAATTACAGTTGACCTTTCTGGCCTCTCCTACCAGTATGCTAGACTTGAGCATATTGAAAGTCATCAGTCTGAAGCAGTCATTCTTTACATAATTATGGCTATTTGTGTGGGGGGAGGGCAGTGCTTCTTCTGTTGGTAAGAATTAGCATTAAGCTAGAGTACTGCTGTGACCTGCCTTATTCTTTGCTGTTTTAGACACTTCCACAAGAGCAGGGAGAAAGATAGAGAAATGCTTCCGCCCATTTTCAAATGTACAATCACACAAAAACAAAAATGCTCACTACTCTTTAAAAATCCTAATCATTGGGAAAAGAAAAAATACTGATGCTGGCAACTTGAATTGTGTGTGTGTGTGTGTGTGTGTGTGTGTGTGTGTGTGTGTGTGTGTGCGTGTAAGAACTTGAAGCTAATTTTTCGTTGCTCAGTAATATTTAAGGCCAATGTAGTCGATTAATTTGGTTTGCCTGTGAATCAAAGAATAAAATGAGTGGGAAAGACCAGTGAAGAATTTCAAGATTTTAAATTAAACATTTAAAATCATATAGGTGTCTTTCTGAATGCAGTTCCATACTTTGTACTAAATATTTGAATAATCAAGCTTTTGGAGCATCACTAACGCAGAGATCCTTATTATCATTTGCATTTTAATGTCTTTAAAATTATTACACTAAGGGAAATGTTTTTGATACATTACAGCATTTCCTCTAAATGTGTGATTATGTTAATGAGTTTTCAATCAGTATCCTAGCCTGACACCATAAGAAAATTTATGCAAAGTTCATACCCTGTCAGGGCCTTTAATCAGGACCGTTTATTAGAACGCTGCCTTCTTTGATGGCTGATGCTGCCTTTATTAAATATACTGACTTGGCCATCTGAAGAAAAGGACAATAAAAGGTTACTAGGGATGAAAGCATGAGTGCTATTTGCTCAAGTTCTCTTTACAGACACTTCTTCAATAATTAAGGAAGGGCTTTCTTTCGCCTTTTAGGCTTTTGAAGTGCATATCAAACATAACAGTTCTTGTTTTTACAGAAGGCTTAATATGTACTTTTTGTTTTAAACACAAGTAAACTAACTCAGAGGTTGTAAGTGCAGGAATAGACATATGTCTCTTTGTGGACGTAAACATACATACATACAAACATGAACACACACATATGCATGTATAGGTATATATACACCATTTTCTACAAAGAAAGGTCACAGAATCCTGGTAAAATTTATTATTTTGTTTCACTATGTTTTCCTACAGCAATAAAAATCACCTAGGAAAATGATTAAATTTGAAAGGACACTCACATTTTTTTAAAAGGTAGATATCATATTCCTTTTTAATTTAAAATGCAAACTTGAGCTTTGGCAATACTGTGTTCATAGATCATGAATTGGACAAAATGTATTTTAGTTAAAATGTGTGCTATAGGACTTGAAATTTGCACTAGTGACTTAAATAATTGTTACCCCGTGCATAAACTTACAGAGGGGCAAAACCAGACATGAACAGTCTCATTTTCCTGTATTGCATGCAGACAAAAACAAACCAAACAGAAGCCGTAAGCTAAGCAGTATTGACAAGCTGGGATTTGGATACAAATTCAATATGAGAAAACAGATTCACTTCAATGAAATACAAATAAACAACACATTCTGTTTTAACATGTCTAAATAGGCAGTAGGTGACTGACAGGTCTGGGTCTCCTAGGAAAGCCATTAGTTGAGAACTTGATAGAAAAACATTTGATTTGAATGCACATGGCTTTTCCCCCTCAGGGGGTGAGCTGAGTGGTATTGGGGAATTCACAGAAAATGCCTGCTGGGCTCTACCCTAGAAAATGAAATTTGTTCAGTTCTCTAATACTAACAAGTGTATAACTTTATCTTCAATTCAGAAAGCACAGTAATTATAGCACTCTACTTATTACTCATTAACTTAGCCATTATTTTTTCAATTTTATCCAGTTGGCCTTCCCTGAAAATTTTGCAAGCAGAATTTGTAATATTTAGGTTTATATGTTTATTCTTTACATATTCACATCATTCTTAGGGTAATTGCTAAAACAGTTGATTAAAAATATATTGCTTATGACCTAAAAATTGATACACGAGTTGGTTACATACATATCAAATACTTTTGTTCTTCAATCAGCATAGCTATTCATGTATTCAATTGTAAACACTGATGGCTAAGCCTATAAAATTATGCCTTGAATTGTTTCACTTTTGTAATATATCATTCATATTTCTTATATTTTTCTTTTAAAACAATCTTAGGTGCACATACTAGTGATTTCAATTTAAAATTTGTAAAATTAAAGTGAATTACTGCCCATGATGCTTAGGTCCAGAAATTCACAGTAACATAGGATTTAGTATTAGTCATGTTATAAGTTAAAGGATTTGTTCACAAAAGATTTACTATCTGTATAAGCTCCGAGGTAACTACATTTATGTAGGAATAAAATAAATTTAAAGAAAATTTTGACATCATCATAGTGCTAAATTTTATGAAATGTTTCTAGTATATTGCATAACACAACAAAAATTTCCTCTGACAGTTGGTCCATCTTCCTCCCTTCACACAGACAATATCCCC
>JADRCC010573303.1:0-11834 GCA_019843855.1 Hylomyscus alleni | reverse complement strand
AAAAAAAAAAAAAAAAAAAAAAAAGGAAGTGATGACTAATCTGGGTACTGCAGTTAATGTATTCCTAAAAAAAATAAAAAGACTTAAAAACAACTAAATATGTGGTGAAGTTAATTTTATGATAAAAAATGTCTGCACTTTGCAAAATAAAAAAGGTTAGAGAGAAGAAATACACGTATAAATGTGAGCATTAGTCCTTATTGAGGTAAAATTGAAAGTTAAGTGACAGGCAGATATTTTAAGGCAATTGTAAGGCCCAGAAATGTTATTCCACACAGTAAGCACTGTGATAAACAAAGTCGAAATGCAAAGTGTGAAAGTTTTGTTTTCTTTTTCAAGGAATCCCATGATGCTTTTGCCATGTGCAGGGACTGTTTGAATAAATAGGTTTGCACATGCCACAGATAGGACTGGGAAGTCAGATAACAACGTTGCCAGTGTCATCCTCAGAGACTCTTGGTTTTGGCAATGAATGTACCAAGTTAGGTGGCCAGAGAGCTTCTAGGATTCTCCTATCTTCACATTCCAATACACTGTAAAGGAGTTTAGATTATAGATGCTCACAATTTTGTCTGGACCAATGTAACTTTTGAGGATCTTAATTCAGTTTCCCAGGCTTCTGAAGAAAGGGCTTTGCCCACAGAGCCACCTGCCCAATCTGTGTTGGTCTTAAACTTGAAAAATGGAGACATAAAAACAAAAAATGCAAAATTCACCTCAGAAAGTGGGCAATTTGGGTTTAGAAGGCAGCAAAAAAAAAAATGAGCACATGTGATACCTTAGACAAAAATTCAAATGTTTCAATGCCATTTCTTTGCCCTTTTACTAAACTGTTACCTTTGTTTATGATAATAACCATTGATTATGGATCAGTGTCTTTTATTCTCTTCATACCCTAGCTGATAGCTGTATATAAATTATACATATTACTAGCTGTTTGCATCTTAATTTATGCTAACTAATTGAATTAAATTGAGTTAAGTATCCGATAATCCAGTCACAAGAGCACCTTCCATAAGCTCAGTGGCCGCTCTGACGAGTGTCCCTGCTCCACTCAGCTGACCTCTATTTGAAGCGGGTTCTTCCTTTCCTGTCAGTCCTCATTTGCTTCCATTAAACATGTTTCAAAAGTGTTTCATTGTGAATTCTCCTTCTGCTCTTTGAAATATGTATAAATCAATTCAATGACTCTCATTTGTTCCACAGCTCAAAACATGTTTCTCAAGACCCTGGAGCCAACCTTTGGAAATGAAAATATTCAGAAAGTTCATCTGCGTTCCAGTTTCAGGCACACGATTGAAGATATTATGACAAAGTTTGGTTTTCTGTAAAGGAGGACATTAGTGGACACAGTCTATGCTGCCCTACAATACCAGCCGGTGACTGCCTTGCCCTTTATGGAGCGCACTTGCATTCAGAGTGAGCACCTGCACCTTGAAGAAAATCTCCCGCACCTGTTGAAAATATCATGTGAGTGTTTGACAAACAACAGAAAACATCAATTCAGGGAACTTTATTACATTGTACTTATTTAGATTAAATGTAAGTTAATTTATTCTAATAAAATTTGAGATATCAGGTTGGAGAGATGGCATAATGGTCAAGAACATGTGTTATTCCTACATAGGATAAGAATGTACCTCCGTCATCCAAGGCTGGTGATTCATAACCACTTCTAACTAAACTTCCAGAGTATCCTATGGCTCCTTCTGAACTTATGGGCCAGGAACATCTACACAAACACATTTATGCACCTGGATAAAAATAAGTATTTATTTTAATTAAGTTATATTGAGGCAAGTACATTCTTAAATTATGAAGAAAACACCCACATCCACTGTCTCTGTTTGCTTCATGTTCTTACTAATACACCACTCATGACATGTGAATAAAAACAGACTATTAATATTGACCTGTGCAAAGTTTCACAGAAAAACTCATGAACAACAGTAGATTTTACCTGGGGTAATAATGTTTACTCTTATGTTCTTGTATCTATTTCTATAAATATCAAGTCTCACACACACACACACACACACACACACACATACATACACACACACACATACACACACACACACACATACACACTAGTATTTAGTTCACAGTGAAATGTTTATTACTCTCTTTGCATTCCAGATACAATGAGATCAAAAGTAAACATTAAAAATTATATGTCACCTATTTACATGTGTTTACATTATGGGTTCATATGCTTTGCTTTCTAATGCTGGGATAAAACACCATGACCAAACAATTTAGGTGGAAAGGACTTATTTCATCTTTCAAGTCTCAGATTATACTTCAATATAGAAGAGAGTCAGGACAGGAACTCAAGGCAAGAACCTGGAGCCAGGAACTGAATCAGAAGCCATGTCTTACCAGCTTGCATCTACACAGGTTTGCCACTACTCATAGAGTAGGCCTTGCCATCAATAACTAATCAAGAAAATGCTCTACAGAGTTGCCTACAGACAGTCTTATGAAGGTGGTACTTTCCTAACTGATGCTCCTCTTTGCAAGTACCCTAGTTTGAGTTAAGAAGAAAAGCAAAAAAAATAAAGAACAAAACTAACAACAAAAATACCCGCAAAGCAACCATTATAACATGTATGAATCTAGATATGTATTCATGTAATTTATATGTAATCATGTATATATAAACATACAAATGCATATATATGTATATATACAGATTTGTATACACACACATATATACTATAATAATAGTATTTTTTCCTTTTTTATTATTTTCTTTATTTACATTTCAAATGTTATACCCTTTCCTCATTTTCCCTCTGAAAATCCCCTATCTCATCCTCCTCCCCCTGCTGACCAACACACCCACTCCCCCTTCCCTGTCCTGACATTTCTCTACACTGAGGCATTAAGCCTTCACAGGATCAAGGGCCTCTCCTCCCATTGATGTCCAGCAAGGCCTTCTGTTACATATGCAGCTGGAGACATGTGTACTTTTTGATTGGTAGTTTAGTGCCCGGGAGCTCTGGGTAAACTGGTTGGTTCATATTGTTGTTCCTCCTACGGGGCTGCAAGCTCCTTCAGCTCCTTTGGTCCTTTCTCTACTTTCTCTACTGGGGACCCTGGGCTCAGTCCAATGATTGACTGAGAGCATCCACCTCTGCATTTGTCAGGCACTGACAGAGCCTCTCAGGAGACAGCTGTATCAGGCTCCTGTCAGTAAGCACTTGTTGACATCCACAATAGTGTCTATATTTAGTAATTGTGTATAGGATGGATCCCCAGGTGGGGCAGTCTCTGGATGGTCTTTCCTTCAGTCTATGCTCCATACTTTGTCTCTGTATCTCTTCACATGGGTATTTTGTTGCCTCTTCTAAGAAGGGCTGGAGAGATGGCTCAACCATTAAAGGCTAGACTCACAACCAGAAATATAAGAACAATACATTTTAAAATAGTGACTTTAGAATTTCATAGATTACATTGAATAAACCACATTCAAGATGATATATGTGTTATATCTTAGTGCAATTCTTACACTCTGTAGTAGAATAGTGGCATTCTAAGGAAAAATAAATTAACAGTTTCATATACTAGTCCTTTGCAGATATCTGGTTCTCTTTCTCACTTTTCCCCTGAATATAAATAAGCTTTTCCTTATTATGGTAAATATAAACTTATTTACCAGAAACTAATAAATACTTTTCTTTATAGTAATTAATTTTATCATGTCAAATTTGTTTGAAGTTTATCTTATGCTATTTAAGTGAAAGTCATATAGTATAGGGTTTGGATAACATATGTAACTTTGAGGAAAAGGAATTTATTTCTGTTATATAACTGTAATGGTCATGTGGGAATGAATTCAATGTCCACTATTAGAAAACATGGCTTGATAGGCATATGACAAACATTATCATAGACATCAGTCAATGTGATTGACAGAGGCAACATGCCTCACTAACTTGTTCAGCAACTGTAGAGAGAAACAAAAGTTTGCTCAGAAATTTAAAAGAAAAAAGAAAAAAAAGAAATAAAAATCATTTGTATTTAAATTATATAGATTGAATGAACATGTTAATTAAAATTCTCAGTAAGTTGATCATATTACAAATTACTTAGATAAAGCCAACCGTATCCCATTATAAAATATTCCAGTAAGAATAAGTCTACTAGGGATAATAATTGATTTAATACTTAGCAATTAACCATGAGATGTATTTGAAACCCTACACTTACTCATAAGTAGTTAGGATGCTTTGGAAATTAAAGGTTTTGATGTATGAGAGATATTTTTTAAACATAGCATATTACTTATTTTCATATTGTTCCACTTAAAGAACATCATTATAAAAAAAAAAACCAATAGGATGCAGCATAGGCTTCTGGAGAAAAGGATGTAAAGAATACTTTGAGTAATAAAGATTTCAAACAATGAGTCAGACAGGAAAATAAATGACAATCTTCTACATGTCGACTAGTCCCACATTATCAAAAGTTACCATTCTTCAAGCTAGTACTTTATTTACATTGAGAATTGAGCTTCCCATCACATACATGTGACAACCCATCTCTCACACATATATAATCTGACTTCTTCTGCCACAGAAATTCTATAACTAGGAAATAAAACGAAATGCCTTTTTCTTTAGCTACTCATATCATGTAAACCTTAAATGGAGCAATGTCATTCACATAGTATGACAGGAATTTTCAAACACATTTGACATGATTATGTGAAACCTTATACAAAGCCACTGATGTCCAAAGCACAGAGTCATAATTCTTTTTATAATTCTACCCCTATATATAAAACTAATACTACAATTTAATATTTAGACCCATGTATGAATTAGGTTTACTCATCATTAAAATTTTTGATCTACTATTTCCAGTTGTATTTGGTACATTTTATATACTGATTTCTAGCTAAAAAGAAATAGAATTATATTTCCTCCATATTCCTCAATTAATAATTTTAATGTTTATTTGTTGTGGTTGTTGTATGATATTTTTCTTTGACTTGGAGACAAGACTATGTTCAAAAAGAATGATTTCCAGAGATGAGAATATATATAAAAGTGAGTATATTAAAAATAGGTCTTTTTGTACTTTGTGTATTCCAATCTTCAGGGCTAATATCCATTTATCAGAGAGTGAATGCCATATGTGTTCTTTTGTGATTGGGTTACCTCATTCAGGATGTTATTCTCCATATCCATCCATTTCCCTTAGAATTTCATAAATTCATTGCTTTTAATAGCTGAGTAGTAATTCATTGTGTAGATATAACACAATTTCTCCATCCATTCCTCTGTTTAGGGGCATCTGGGTTGTTTCCAGTTTCTGGCTATTATAAATAAGGCTGCTATGAACATAGTGGAGCATGTGTCCTTTTACATGTTGGAGCATCTTCTGGGTATATGCCCAGGAGTGGTATAGCTGGGCCCTCTGGTAGTACTATGTCCAGTTTCCTGAGGAACTGCTAAACTGATTTTCCAGAGTGGTTGTACCAGCTTGCAATCCCACCAGCAATGAAGGAGTGTCTCTCTTTCTCCACATCCTTGTCAGCATCTGCTGTCACCTAAGTTTTTTATTGTAGTCATTCTGACTGGTCTAGGTGGAATCTCAGTGTTGTTTTGATTGGTATTTCCCTGATGACTAAGATGTTGAACATTTCTTTAGATGACTCTTAGCCATTGGGTGTTCATCAGTTGAGAATTCTTTGTTTAGTTCTGTATCCCATTTTTTAATAGGGTTATTTATTTCTCTGGAGTCTAACTTCTTGAATTCTTTGTATATATTGGATATTAGCCCTCTATCAGATATAGGATTGGTAAAGATCTTTTCCCAATTTGTTGGTTCCCGTTTTGTTTTGTCCTATTAACAGTGTCTTTTGCCTTACAGAAGTTTTGTAATTAAATCACAAGAAACTCAAGAAGAAGAAAGACCAAAGTTTCCTTCTTTGTTCCTTTTAAGAAGGATACTTTGTTCCTTCTTAAAAGGGGGAACAAAATACCCATGGAAGGAGTTGCAGAGACAAACTATGGAGCAGAGACTGAAGGAAGGACAATCCAGAGACTGTTCCACCTGGGAATCCTTCCCATATTCAATCATCAAATCCAAACACTATTGTGCCAGCAAGCTCTGGCTGACAGGAGCCTGATATAACTGTCTCCTGAGAGGCTCTGACAATACCCGACTAACACAGAAGTAGAGGCTCACAGCCATCTATTGGACTGAGCACAGTATCTCCACTGAAGGAGCTAGAGAAAGGACCCAAGGAGCTGAAGGATTTGCAGCCCCTTAGGACAAACAACAATATGAACTAACTAGTATTCTCAGAGCTCCCAGGGAATAAACCACCAACCAAAGAGTACATATGGTGGGGCTAATGGCTCCAGCAGCATATATATAGCAGAGGATGGCCTAGTTGGTCATTAATGGGAGGAGAAGCCCTTGGTCTTGTGAAGGTTCTATACCCCAGTGTAGGGGAATGCCAAAGCCAGGAAGCAGGGGGATAGTGAGTTGATGAGAATGGGATCGAGAGGAAACAGGGTTTTTTTTATTTTTTTATTTTATTATTTTATTTTACTTTATTTCCATTTTTTGGAGTGGAAACTGGCAAAAGAGATATCATATGACATGTAAATAAAGAAAATATCTAATAAAAACATATTTAAAAAATAGGGACTGGGCAGTGGTGGCGCACGCCTTTAATCCCAGAACTTGGGAGGCAGAGGCAGGTGGATTTTTGAGTTTGAGGCCAGCCTGGTCTACAGAGTGAGTTCCAAGACAGCCAGGACTACACAGAGAAACCCTGTCTCAAAAAAAAATAGGTCTTTTTTTTAGAAACAATGAAAAGGAAGTGATACTTTGTCTATGAATTTGTTTTCTGAGTCAGATGGTAGGAAGACAAAACAAGAACTCTAAGGCTGGAATAGTATAAATTCAAGCAAATGAGTATAAACTTTAGAAAAGCAACAAATACTTATTGTAATACATTGGTTGATGGATATATACATATTTTATCTTTTTTTTGACACAGGGTTTCTCTGTATAGCCCTGGCTGTCCTGGAACTCACTCTGTAGACTCAGAAATCCACCTGCCTTAACCTCCCACATGCTGGAATTAAAGGCACGTGCCACCACTGCCTGGCATCATCTTCTTTAATGGAATAATGTAATGGCTTACATGGTTTTTTATATTGAATTAAATATTATAAACATTCAAAACTATTTGAGATTCCGTGGCAGGAGTCTTATATACAAAAATACTTACAGTCATTTCATAGGCTTCAAGTACATGTGATCAATCAGTAATATGCACAAAGAACCACAGTGTTTTATGTTATCAAAAATCAGGTACAGTAAACTAAAATGTAAGAAAAAGAAAAATAAAGAAAAAATGCTTAGCCCATCTATATTATAATATTGTAAGAGATGAGCAGATTACATTGTATTATTTCAGAGAGCAAGACTCACTTTCTTATTCTAGCTGATAATAGAAGGACTAAACCAAAGGATTGTCCACAGGTAGAGGGACATATAAAAGAGTGCAAAGAAAGACTGCAACTGACCAAGATAATGGAACCCTCAGAGTGGATTTTCTGCACTTTGCAAGCACAGAATTCTACATCCAAAATACATGTTCAATCACCAAATCCTGATACTATTGTGGATACCAGCAAGTGCTGGATGACAGGAGCCTGATATAGCTGTCTACTGAGAGACTCTGACAGTACCCGACTAATACAGAAGCAGAGACTCACAGACATCCATTGGAATGAGTACAGGGTCCTCAATGAAAGGAGATATTGTATGACATGTAAATAAAGGAAATATCTAATAAAAAATAAAAGAGTGCTAAAAAGAAAAACTGCAACTGACCAAGTAAATGGTTCCCTCACAGTGGATTTTCAGCACTTTGCAAGCACAGAATTCTACATCCAAAATACATGTAACTACAGTGTACATGCCAATGAATTAAGGAAACATCTTCCCTTTTAGGATATTCTGCAGCATTTTCAAAGTAGAGAATAATGGCCTGCATCAAATTTGACTTAGGGTGTATTAAGTGATGTGTGCCAGACTGTATCAATTCATTCTATCATCTGTTCTCATCTGGAAGCATTTTATCTTCTGTAAAAAGAAAAAAATATATTTATTGTTAGAGACAAATATATCCTTATGTAACTGAATATAATGAGATTACAAAACGTAATAAACTTCTGTAATCTCTTTAGTCATATACAATAATACATATTTACTCTAGCCTTATTCTTCATTGTGATGTGATTTCATTTGACTCTACAGCATTACACATTTCAGTGTGTTTGAGAAATGCAACTACATTATCAATTCAGATAAGGATTTAAGGAAATCATAAACTAATGCAGAAATATTAGATAAAATATGCACCTTAATATAAGCTAGGCATGAACAAAGTTATTCAGAGATACATCAGAAGGAAATTCAAGTCACGTTGAAGTAAGATATGTACCTAACTGAATAAAATAAGATTAACCTGTGTGCTAAAGTTGACAGCTGATATGTGCAGTAAACATGATTTCTGTGTAAAATGAATCTCACACACTCCCTAATTTTGGGAAAATGAGAATGACAAATAAATAAAATATGACACATTACTTTTCCTTCACAAGTGTATTTTCAAGAAAACAATGGAAAACATGCTGAAATATAGTTGATAGCCACTGTGTAGTGCAAAAAAGTTTCCAAGGAAATACAGTCCTAATTTGAATCAATGTATAATTAGTTCATTTAATTATTCTGGTCTAAGACTAATTGCGTTTTAGAACCAGAATATAAAACAAGTCTACTATGAGGAAAAAAGTAATTTTGGCCTTCCAATTTGGAAACTGTGTAGAGGTCTCCTCAAAAACTGTCTTCTGTGTCAGGTCTTATCTCGTATTTGAATTTTTATGTCAATATGTCCTCCACCATTATCACAGCACCTAAAACTGGTTTAATATATCATTTAATTACTCAAATCTCATATTGGTCAAACGAAGTTTTGTATCATGGAAACCAATTAAAGATTTACATACTGATTTTTCTAAAATATTATGGACTGTCATTAGTGAATGTGTTATTTGTGTGAAGTACATGGTGGGATGTTCTGCTTTACAGAGTGCGTTTCAGGACCCATTTGGATCATGTGATGCCAGAATTCTTTTTAGTTTGCATTTGTTTGTTTGTTTCTGTTTGCCATATTGCTTGTTCTTTAAACTAGCAAGAGAAAATCCCTTCCTTTAGATTCATCCCTAGTTATTAACTGATACCAATCAAATGTCTGTTCAGATGGAAAACAATCTTGTTCCTAACATGCTTTTTGTGAGACAGAGGTATTTCATGTGCTATGATTAGATGTTTTAGGACTGTGTTCTTTGTTGTGTTTTAGAAGAGGAAGTAGAACCATATATATGAGTTTTGAGCAGAAAATAGGATGTTTATCCTTTTCTATTTTTTTATTAATTATTCCACTCGTTTCTATCTCAAATGATATCCCCATTCCGGGTTACCCTCTACAACCTCTCTATCTCGTCTGCCTTCTCCCCGCTCCCCTTAGCCTCTCTGAGGGTGCTCCCCCATCCAGCCACCCACTCCCACCTTACAGCTCCAGTATTCCCCTATACTATGGCATCAAACCTCCACAGGACCAAGGGCCTCCACCTCCCATGGATGTCAGGCAAGACCATACGCTGCTACATATGCATATGTAGGGAGGGAGCCATAGATCCCCCTAGGTACACTCCTTGGTTGGTGTTCTAGCTGCTGAGACCTCTGGGTGGTCTGGTTAGCCTATGTTGTTCTTCCTATGAGGTTGAAATCCCCCTCAGTTTCGCTAGTCCTTCGGCCAGCTCCCTGACCGGGGTCCCTGAGCTCAGTCTGATGGTTGGCTGCAAGCATCCACATCTGCTGGCAGATCCTGTGATCCTGGATGTGTCAAAACACTGGGGGTCAATCTACATCTGGGTGTGCTCTTTTATTTTTTACTTGGTCTTTTTTACTAAATCCGCAGCCAATGAAATTGTATCACCTTTCTAATCAGTGCGTCTTCTTCCTCAGCTAGACTTTTCTGGGGAAGATCTTATCAACACAGCAGAGATATCCATCATAGGTGACTTTTACTACTCCACATACAGCAGACAGGTCCCCACATGTATTCTCACTTATGTGTGCCTAGAATGGCAAAGAAACTTACAGATTTGCTTCTCGAGGAGCTCCAAATCTCAGTTTTATGATTTTCTTAGATATCTGCTCACTCTTCACAGTTTGTCCTTTGTCACACAAAACAAAAGCTCCCATCTACCTTGTCTCTATGGGTGACAGCACTAAGTGTGGTTATCAAACACACTCACTGAAGATGTGACCTAACTGAGGTTTCCTTAAAAACGTCATTATTATTTCTACTCACAATTTTTCCTTGGCTCTGGTCACTCTTCACAGGTATCTGTTGTGAGAGTGACCCAATTGTCTTATAATAGACTCTTTACCACCTCATTCTTGAAATGTCCTGCAGTGTTTTTCCCTCGTCTTTACCAGTGGTACTCTCAAAAACTTTACAGTCACAAGATTATGAAAAAATCGATGTCACCATCGAATCGTTGCATTTATTGCACTAGCATTTACTGCACATGCCAGTTAACACATTGTGCAAATACTCTCCCAAGTGTGTACCCAGCATTTACCAATCTCCTCTTGACAATAAATACAGTCCGTTTTAAAGATCTCATTCACTAAAGAGTGCTCACAGCATCATTTCTGCCTTTAGAATCTCTTCCATTTTTCTATGCCAATGGGTTGCTGATTCTGGTCTTTCATTATATGTGCTCTGCATGAACTAGCATTGATTTTCAGTTTGTTTTAATTTCCTTTATGGAAGATTATTCTTGGAAAAGATAGAAAGACTATTTTTCTGAATTTTCAAAAATAGTCCAATAGTAGATACTGTCATTTTAAATAAAGCACTAAACATATTTACTTCTCATAATTTTATTATTTAATATTTCTTCTTATCTACTTATATTTGATCATCTTTGTGATCAAGATAATATATGTAATTTTAATGTTAAATCAACTCAGTCATTTCTTTGTTATATTGACTTCTAAAGGACCTTTAAATGTTAACATATAATGCTTTTATTTACCTTTGAATCAACCAGCCCAAATCCAGGATTCACTAATTAACTGTAATTCTAATATTGCACATATTTGCACAGACAGTCTAATTTACACAATGAAATCTTTATCCTATTGTGATGATATTGAGTATTTGGATGTTTGGAACTTAATTGGATCACAAAGACACAGTTTCCAAGAGCAGCATTAGTGTTACAGCTCTGAGAGACTCTTTGTCTAGCCATCTATGTAAGTTATAATAAGAAGATGGTTGCCTAAAAGAAAATAGACTTAACCAGACATCAAATCTACTTGTGTATTATGTTGGTTCTCCTAGTCCCCAGAACTAAACATAATTTATTTCATTACATAAACTGTACATTTCAATATTGTCTCAAAACACCAAAGCACTGAACACACCTGAAATAATTCCAAATAACCCTGATCTCCTGAATAATTGCCATAAAAATGTATCTGATCCTTTCATCTGATGATTATGTCTCTACTGTATCTGGTGCTGTAATTGACTCTTCAATCAAACACTCAGGATATTAGGTTTAACTGCCCCCAATGCACCATACCTTTCCATCTCTTTGTAAAACTTTCCACACTAAAAGTCAACACACATTCACTTGTCTTAATTTTATAAGACTTGGTCAAGCCGCATAGTCATACATCCTGTCAATAGTTAATTTATCATGTCTCTAAGTTTTCTA
>JADRCC010573302.1:0-15987 GCA_019843855.1 Hylomyscus alleni | reverse complement strand
ACACACACACACACACACACACACGCACACACACACACACACACACATATGTTTAAAAGTTTTAAATGTGAAATTTATTTCATTATAATTCCAGAAACTGAAAGTCTCGAGTGAAGCTTCTGACAGGCTCCAGGATGTCCCAGGAAAAAAATGCTTTCACCTCTTGGGACGAACAACAATATAGACTGACCAATGCCCTCAGAGCTCCCAGGGACTAAACCACCAACCAAGGACTATACATGGTGGGACTGATTGTTCTGGCAGCATGTGTATAGTAGAGGATGGCCAAGTTGGTCATCAGGGGGAGGAGAGGCCCTTGGCCCTGTGAAGGTTCTATGCCCCAGTGTAGGGGAATGACAGGGCTGATAAGTGGGAGAGGATGGGGTGGCGGGCATGGGGAGGGGGGAGGCAACAGGGGTTTGTTCTTGTTGTTTTTGATTGTTCATTAAATATTATTTAGAAAATAAAAAAAAATGCTTTCATAACCGAGAGGAACTAGAATATCCAGGGAACAGGAGGCTACACAGCCTCCTTTTCCCCATGTCCTAGCAGAGATCATAAAGAGCTCCCATAACTATCTACTGGCCAGAGGCACGTCTCCTCTGCATAGCCCCTGTGAGTCCTCTATCTGACTTTGAAAGGTGCTCCATTACCTGCCACTCTGTCATCTGCTCTGCTCAGCATTTACTGGGTAAAAATTAGGTGCTCTCAATAAATACTTACTTGTTGGTTGATTGATTAATCCATCAGCCCAGTTTCCTGCTGTGAAGCATTTTTAAACATGGATCACAAGGAGGCTGGAGTAGGGGGTCTTAAGAGGGGTAAGACATGGGCATAAAGACACTTGGTCAGCAGTCCCATGGTGGAGTCACAGGGGACCTGACCAAGGTTTCAATTTGCCTGAGAGTACACTTTGAATTCTTCATAGGGAGGTCAGCCCAATGACTTTAGGGGCCAAGGACTGTGGAGTTCAGGTCATAAGTGTAAAATTCATGTTAAGATCAGATGTAGCGTATCTTCTACAAGAACATGACAAGAACCTCTGCCCTGTTATGCATTATCATGAGCCTAATTCACAAAGAAAGTACATCAGAGACTCCCTGTAGGCCCAATATTCTAAACACACACCACTTAGTTGCAACTGGAACCTGAATTTCTGAAAATCTGAATAAGATTGTGCTTAGGATGAAGCAGCATCCACCAGAAGCCCCGGGGAATAGACTCCAGCAGAAGACTGCCAATGGCTGTGTAGCATTCTAACAATGCTCTCAGGTAGTACAGATGTGTCTGCTCATGTGCAGTTCCTTCCATGCTTATGACATCACTACAGCTCCTTGAAGATTTATACTTCTAGTACTGCCATCTGACAGAGAAAGAGAGGAGGAGGAGAAGGAGAAAGAGGAGGGAGAGAAAAGGAAAGTAGAGAGAAAGAAGGAAGGATGGAAGATGGAAAGAAGAAACAAAGAAAAGAGGAAAGGAGAAGAAAGGAGGAAAGAAATAGGAGAGAATAAAACATCAATGGAAGGGAAAAAAGAGAGAAGAGGAGGAAAAGAAACAGGAAGGAGAGAGGAAAGAAAGCAAGACATAAAGAAATGGAGAGGGTGTCAATACAAGAGAGAGAGACAGAGACAGAATAGAGAGAGGAAGGGAGAAGGGAGATTAGGAAACTTTAACACACACACCTCAAATCTACCACCAGTAGCTGCAACCAGAATTAGTGAAGGTCATGAATCTAGCAAGGACAAAGTCTTGCATAAACACTACATTTATTTTCCCATGGTCATTTATCCTTTTCTGAACATCCCAAGTCGCCCATCCTCTTAGCACTTACTCCTCTGAGGATTACAGTGCTAAGCCTGCTTTAGGCTTTATCTTGTTTCAGTTCCCCTATATCCATTTCAATTGAATCACTAATACCGCTCACTTGCAGATTTTGTGTGCTTAATAGATTAGGAATATGAGGTCATGTGTCCAAGAAGATAATTATCACTCTGGGCAGTGATTGAATGGTTTCGTTGTCTTTCAAATATTAGGAAAGCTAAAGGACTTTTGTTATGACATCAGTGGAGATACATGCCCATTTGTGTGTGTGTGTGTGTGTGTGTGTGTGTGTGTGTGTGTGTGTATGTGTGTGTGTGCATGCATGCTTGTGCATGCACACATGTGTGCCTGTGCACAAGTGCATGCTTGTGAAGTTCCTGACAGGTCCCATGACTCAATTTGCTTTTCCATAGTAGTAGAAAGTTAACTGTACTTGAGACAAAGTGGGATTTTAATAGGAGATATGTCTGTGTTATCAGGAATCAGGTCATGGGAAAGTACTGAGCAGAAGTCAACTCTGGGCTCCTGGTGAGTGGCAGATGACCACCTGAGAATGTGAGTCACCTCAGTCATTTCTCTGTACTTTGTCACCCTTTGGGATTGAGGATTGGCAACACTCTCCTACAGATCCCTGTAAGGGCATACCTGATTGGCAACACTTCCTTCAAGAACTCCTGCTTTATAAAGTAGAAGGTAGATGTGAAGCGAAGGTCATCTCTTTATTCATTCCAAAATACTGAAACAAGGATTCTGAGGTGTGCACAGTCCAAACTCAAAGCAGAAAATACTAGTGAGCAGGAGCATGACAGAGTTATCAGAGATAGATAGATAGATAGATAGATAGATAGATAGATAGATAGAGAACTTGTACATGCACACATGTATGCCTGTGCACACATGTATGCTTGCACAGTTCCTGATAGGTCACATGACTCTGCTTGCCATTCCAAAGTGGCAGAATGTTACTAAAGGCAAAGGGCTCTACTAGAAGATAGGTCTGTGTTATCAGGACTTGGGCATATCCTTCTGTACATTTTGTTTCATTGAGGATTGATGGTTGATAAACACAATATTCAAATGACGATAGCCTTTCCTGTGTGACCAACCAGCTTACATACATCTCTTCCACATTCCCTTCTGCTCTCTACCCAACCCCCATAGGCCCCAGGACAACAAAGCACCTAGATTGGATTTATGCTGCAGTCTCTAGCCAACGATATTTCATGTCCTAGTCATTCTTTTTCCTCAAGATGATTCCCTCCCCTTATCACTAATTAGTATCAGCATAGTGCTATTAATATGAGCCCTGTCAGTCTAAAGGATGGATGTGAATAGATCCTTATTGGATCTCCTTGTCAGTCATAGGGTGGCAGAACTCAGGGAAGAAATGTCTGAGTCCCAGCACTCACAAGTCTCAATATCCTATCATAAAAATCACAAGCAGCAACATCCATATTGCTTACACTGGTATACTGATACCATGACTCTGTTCCAGGGATAAGAAGGGGATGGCTTTCTCTATTAGATAATGATTTCTTATGACCATCAGGTTTCCATCACTGTGACAAAAGACCTAGGACAAACAACTCAACAAACAGGAAGGATTTATTTGACCTTGTGGTTGCAGAGGCTTCTGCCCATGATCCACAGGGCTTCTTGCTTTGAGTCTAAGACGAGACAGAGCGTTGCCTTGGGGATGTTACAGGATGCAGAAAATATGTTCATTTCATATTGAATAGAAAGAAAAGTAGGATAGGAGGGCTCAGAGTCCAAAAAATGAGCCCCTAAATGACCTAATGTCCTACCACCAGATCCTACCTTCCAACAGTGTCATATGCTGCCAAACAAGCTGTTTTCATTTTAATGATAATATGAAGAAAACTGACAATGTGCATTCCACATATTTAAATAATAACATACTTAAAAGAATAAGCTAGACTTAGTGGTCTAAGTAGATTTTGTAGATAACAAAGATGAGAAAGCTCAGTCATATACATGGAAACGGCTCCCCAAACTTGTAAATGAAACACTATATTTCTTTTTGGTAGTGATCCTGTTGGAGTTTACTTGACACATGGAGGAAAATGTGAAGAACGGAGTATTAAGAATATTTTGAGATTTCAGGATGTTACATGGATTTTTTTCCTCTACTGTTCATAACTGTTTAAAAGTGCAAGATATAATCTCCTCTTCTCTGTCTCCTTACTGCTCACAAGGACTTGGTAATCAACTTGAAATGAGTCAGGCCTATAAAGAGTTAATATATGTTTATGAATGCCAGATGCTAAAATTAAGCTGTGTGAGAGAGCCAGGGAAGAAGGGATCTGTCAGTGTGTATTGTCTAAAAGGTTTCATGCAGGTCATATATAAATGGGCAGGGCTTTTAGAATGTTCCATCTGTCCCTGTGTGTTCATTCATTGTCCCTTTCTATACATTTCTATGGAGTCTCAGGAGATGACATTTATAGGTGATAACAACAGCCTCTGCTACAGTCTAGCTTCAGTTTAAATCTCACTGTAGACGTGAGGTTCTTCTCTTCTTGTACATGGAAACTTGAGAAGTTCTCTCCTTAATGAACTAATCTCCTTCTAGAAATTTCTTTTTTTAATTAGATATTTTCATTATTTACATTTCAAATGTTACCCCTTTTCTGGTTTCCCCTCTGAGAATCCCCTATCCCCTCCCTCTTCCCCCTGCTCACCAAGCCACCCACTTCTGCTTCCTGGTCATGGCATTCCCCTACCATGGGGCATCGAGTCTTCGTAGGTCCAAGGGCCTCTCCTCCCACTGATGACCAACAATGCTATTCTCTACTACATATGCAGCTGGAGCCATGTGTCACTTCATGTGTACTCTTTGGTTGGTGGTTTAGTCCCTGGGAGCTCTGGGGATACTGATATAGAAATGTCTTTGTGAGTTTCATGGTCATATCACCAATAGAGCAGGATGACCTCACACAAAATCTTCCTACTCATGAGTTACTTCCTAAATAGAATTTCAGATCCTTGGGAGCTGAGAGGGTATCTGAGAGAATGTGGGACAACCTGAGTTTTGGGGTAGGGTCCCAAAGTGATACTTTTCTAAGAGAGATTCTTGATATTTAGCTCTGACTATCCTAGAATGCACTATGTAGCTTTGATGGCCTAAAGTTGCAGTGATCCTCCTGAGTCTGCCTCTTGAGTGCTGGGATTGCAGATGTATGTCACCACACCCAATGCCCAGAGTCCTTCTAAAGTAAGCTTCATGGGCATCACAAGTAATACATTTTAAGGCAGAGAAATGCCCATTTGGTGATATACCTGTACCCCTCCCTGATCATGTATAGGGAAAAATGTCTGGTGAGGTAGAAAAAACAAAGTGTGCTGATTAGCCAGAGAAAACACCAAGTGAAGATTTTGACAAGTGTGTGGCTACAGCTGAGGAGGATGAGAAGAGATGGGCTGGGTATTATTTCCCTGACTTGCCTCTTCCTGTCCCCTAACTAATTCCTCTATTCAGGGTCAGACATCTTGGCCAGCAACCCATCATATGTTAGCTACTTCTGTGGCTACAACCAAACGCCTGACAAGAAGCAACTTTGGTCATAGTTTGAAAGGTCTGTTGTGTAGGAGGTGTGGTGGTGGGAAGCATGCTTGCACCTGGATGGATAATTAAAAAGCAAAGAGAAGGAAAGGCTAACACCCTGCATTCTTTCTCTCTCTTCCCCTCTTTCTCTTTCTCTCTCTCTCTCTCTCTCTCTCTCTCTCTCTCTCTCTCTCTCTCTGTCTCTCTCTCTCTCTGTCTCTCTCTCTCTCTCTCTCTGTGTGTGTGTGTGTGTATGTTTCTGTGTCTGTGTATTCCCGCACTTCTTTTACTTTTATATATTCAGAGATCACAGATATTGCTGCCCAGATTCTAAATGAGTCTACCAATTAGCCTTCTCTAAAGTATATTTCACTAAATCCTTAGGTGTTTCTTAATGGAATCAAGATGACCATCAAAATTAACTATCAGACTCTCCCTCCATCTGCCATGTTCATGTCTGTTTCTCTGTCATTATTGATTTATCTGTAGAAGAACGTGGAGATGGGAGAGGGCAGGACCAATGACCTCAGGAAGGCAGGAGCACCCTTGCAGACAGGTGGGGAGTTTACACTAAGGGGAAAAGAAGAGTAAACTCTACATTAAAAATGAATATCTATTACTAATTGCCATTAACAATCTGCTTTGTGCATGACCAGAGACTAGGACTGTTAGCTCTGCCAATTCCTAATTCTAAAAAGATCAGCTTACTTCTATAGAAGAAAATGGAGAGACAGCTGTAGCACCAGGCATCTTTGCTGCTAAATGGCAAGGTCACAATGCAACTTGGATTCCAGCACTCCTGCTTTATGCACATTCAGATGTCAATCAGCCTCTCAGGAACACTCACAGCCTGGAGAGAGTGGTTTCAGTCCCACAAGTCTCTTGGCGGGACCCCAGATAGGAAAAGAAAATCATATACCTGTGCAGTTTTACACGTTTTGGGGTCCTCTTTGTGGCCTACACTTTGATGGATTTTCTTAATCTCTTTACTAATCTGGAAATCTCCTCTGCTCTTCATTAGCTAAAACACCCTCTCCCCATATAGAACCAGAACTAGGTTTCATTGACTCTCTAGCCTCCTCAATGTTAAAAGTTGTCCGTCCTGCACCTGGCCACTGTGTGTGCCTTTGGACTCTGAACTCTGGCCAGCTGTTATATCTGAGCTGGGGCCCACCTGCTCTTCAAAGAGCTAAAATCTCCAAAATAAGCATGCATAAAGTAATTTCTTTGTGGTTAGGACCCTGCAAAGGCCTAGTATGCTTATAAGAAAAAAAAAATCAGGGCTTCAGGCAAACAGGGCAAGGAATGTTCTGGAAAACCTGGCCTTATGACAAGACTTTAATGGAAAAACTTTCCATATCTGTAAAATTTATTGCATTTTTCAATGTTTTCTTTACATATCCACGGTTGAATTTTTGAGAATTGTTTAGGAAAGGCAGAGAAACATAGTCCTCATCTTCTGAATGATCTAGAAATATCTTCTGTATTTGCAGTTAACTGTGCACATATTATCATCACCAAAGTGTACTTAAAGCTCAGGAACCACTGGGAAATTCATGGGAAAACAGGATCTCAGGCAGAACATAACTAGATTTGTGTCCTTAGTGGGGCCACCTTGTGATCTGAGGAGTGTTGATTGTAAAGGCTGAGACACTGGTTATGGTTTGATTGATATTTGGATGCTCAGTCTCCAGCTTCAGGCATTGTTCACATGGTCATGAACCCTTTGGGAGGTAGAGCCTGGCTGGAAGACACAGGTCCTAGGGATGGGCCATGCAAGACACACTTATCTTTTGTTTTAATGTTGCTTATGTTTTCTGGGCAGCTCCACATGAACACCTGTAGCCTCCAGCTCCCAACATTGTGACTGAGACAATTCATTACAGTTTCCTGTCTTTGAAGAACTGAAACAGCAAAAACAATCCTTCCTTCATAAAGTTGTTGCTGTGTAGAATTCTGCCATACTAACATGAAAGCGATCAACACAAATGGTTACAACATACCTTGTGTTTCATTTCTGTTGTGATAAAATACCCTGGCAAAAAAAATAATTTAGAAAAGAAAGGTGTTTGTTTCAGCTTACAATTCCAGCTTACAGTCTATCACAGAGGAGAAATTTAGTCAGCCATATTTCATCCATAATATATATATATACATTATATATATATATCCATAATATATCCATTTCATCATATATATACATATATATACATATACATATATACACATATATATGTATGAGCATTAAGATAAGCATATTTTTCACATAATAGTCCTGCAAGGACTCATACCATGCGTGATGGCTCTTATGGATCAGTTCTTTTATCCCATAGATGGTATAAACCACTTTACATTACATTCTCTAAAACATAAATGTCCAACAACAGGAAGCATTCTTATTGACATCTTCTATAAATGAGAACACCAAGGCTCAGAGATCACATATGTTATCTAAGGTCAGTTTTTAGACAGTAGTTTAGTCCCAGTCCAGACCCAGGTTTGTCTGCAGGCCAAACTGCAGACAGCTTGCAACAAGTGTTTGTGTGCTTTCCACTGGATCTGTAGAGCCTAGCCCCCTGTCACTGTGGGCTTTTGGATAGACCATTCTCCCCTGTCCTTTGTATCTAAGTCGTCAGGTGGTAAGTTCAGGGAAGCTGAGGATTTGACCAAATAATATTCTCCCCAGCAGATCCACAAGGCATGGGGACTCTTACACATGGAGACTGGCCAGGGGGCCTTGTGGCAAACATCCCTGGACTTTGCAGGGAACAATGAACACTGAACTGCAGGTGACCTGGCCTGCTAATCACTGCCTGATTACCAGCTAATCAGTGCCTTGTTTGGGACATGAATCCCAAATCCCTTTGGACTGGGCTGGGCTCTGGCAGGTCCCAGTCACCAGGCTAATGTGGCAGGGGTGAGGCGGGGGGGGGGGGGGAGAGCGTCATGTGTTTCAGTACAGAGTGGCCAAAGGCCACCTTCAGAGAAACAGTCACGAGATATCTCTCTCTTCTTCTGGTTCTGGAACCTGCAGAGCTTGTGAGCAGCATGGAAGAGAATAGAAATAAACTGCAGAAAAAAGTTAACCAGGTCTTTTTCAGAATTTTCAAAAGAGGATCAATAAACATCCATCATTAATGGACCATCATCATCACCACCACCATCACTACCAGCACCACCATTCTCACCATCATCTCTATCATCTCACCATCATCACTATCATTACCATCTGTATCACTATCTTCACCACCATCATCATTACCATCTAGATCACTATCACAACACCATCATCACCATCACCTCACTATCACTACCACTCACTCCATCATCACCATCACCACCACCACCACCATTATTACTACTATCAATATCACCACCATCACCAGTACCAGTACTTCCTGTGTCACCACCTCTACGAGGACTACTACTATTACCACTGCTGCTCCAATCACCATTACCACCACAATCACTACCTCCAACACCAATACAATCACCCTCATTATCACTAACATGACAACCACTATCACCATTACCACCACTATCAGCGTCAGCACCATTACCAAGACTGCCACCACCACTATTGCCACCACAACAACATCATCATCATTACCAGCATCAGCAGCATTATCATCAGCTCACCATCACCAATAATGCTACTGTCATCCCCCTGGCTGCCACACCATGACCACCATGACCATGACATCCATCGTAGGCACCATGACCAATATCAGCCTCACCACCATAGTCATTACCACCCCCATATCCCCACCACCTGCTCCACTACTACAGACGTTTACGTCTTCACTTTTTACCATGATTATGCTCACCATCCCGTCACCACCAGTATCACCACCACTACCTTCAACCTCACTAAGAGCAAAACAACATCACCATGGCCACTGCCCATGTGAGGCCACCACCATACCTGCTATTGATCACTGTTACATACCATCACTTTATGTTGGGAATGCAATTTGGACTAGTGTTTCAAACATACTGATTTGAAAAGTCAAACAGGAGTTGCTCCAAGAATATCAGTTGTTTGAATTAGTGTTAGAACTCAGTTTCCCCAAATAGGAACTTAAAAAAAAAGGCTAGTAACAAGATAAATTCCTCAGTCTAGGCTCATGCAGGAAATTCAAGCTCACCTTCATTATTCTAATCACTGCACTTATTCCTGTACAAGTACAGTTTAACATGTAATTCATTTTCTGGAGTTCTTGCTAGAAAAAAGACAACTGACCCTCACCTTTAATCTTCTTGGACCTTCTCAACTACAGCATCCCTGCAGAGCAGGGTTTCTGCCATTGCAGCTTTGGAAGGGGAATGCCATCAGCTTTGGAAGCAGCTATTTGAGTTCAAGTACACATCTGCTTGGGAAAAACCAACTGACCTGGAAATTTTCCAAAACCTCCCAACAGTGTCAATCTTTTCCTTGGAAGAGGATGGGAAGAGGATATGAGATAAGCAGTATTAAAACCCTGCCGATCACAGGCACTGAGCAGACAGCTAATCCATCAAGCTCAGTGAATTCATCAACATTTCATCTTTGAATACACAATTACCAAGCACTGAAAAACATGTGCCTTGTCTGGATAGACTCTTCATGGGGACTACAGCCATGTTTCCCCCACTCCCCGAGTTGTAGCCGAGCTGCAAGTTCTGACCAGCTCTGTGGGTGTACTGCAGAAGCCTCATAAAAGTCTACCTTTGCCCAGTTGATTCAGTTCTAGGAAACTTGTCAATGTTTGACTATCTTTCTCCAAACATGTAAAAAAAAAAAAAAAAAAAAAAAAGGGTTAGTTCAGTTGAATTACGATTCCTTGGGAGATTTCCAAAGTCTGGATTTCCTTCAGAGACAGTTGAATTCTATCTCATTCTAAGGGATGCATACAGCTTCTGGTCTCTCTCTGGGACCCCTAATCACCAATACAATGGGAACACTTGGCTGTGTCTTATGAGAAGGCTCCAGTCTCTCATTTCCTGTTTCAGGGACCCTTTGGTCCTGCATGGCCCACAGGAAGACCAGTAGACCAGTTGTCCTTCACCTCATTTTATTTTTACAGTTACTAGGCCTTGACAGTTTCATCATGAGCTTTAGGGTAGTAGAAGCTCTTAAAAATATTTTCACAGTAAAAAGAAGAGGAAAAATCTCTTGGCATATCTATGATTCTGCTAAGTAGCGTATTAATATTACTCTGTGTATTGGATAATTTAACTGTTCCTATGATAAAGAACTTGGCAAGAAGTAAATTGAGTGGACGAAGGGTTTGTTTGAGTACTGGTCAAGGGAATTTGCCTGTCATGGTGAGGAAGATCTGGAAGTAGGAGAATGCGTGCATCATTGCATCTGCCATTAGGAAGGAGAGAATAATGACAGCCCATGCTCAACTTGCTTTCTAGTTTTCATTAAGTCTGGGACTCCAGCCCACAGAATGGTTCCACCCACAGTAGACTGGTCTTCCTATATGATGGACAGAAGCTAGTCTAATTTAGATAATCCTTCCAAGAGATCGCCTAGGTGATTCTAGACCCGGGAAAGTTGGATATCCCATTACCATTAAACATCACATTCTGTAGACTTTATGAGGTCTATCACATGAACAGATCTCTCAGAGGAACTCTTGTCTTTGACCTTGAAGCATGGACTATGTATGGGATCAAAAGAAATGGTGATACATCCTAAAGCTACTCAAATAAGGGCTAACTTGGTACCTGGTATGGAGAAACACTGGGTCATCCACCTGACATCAGGGCAGGTTAACTGACAATAGAAGAATTCTCAAACAACCATCATTGAGTTCCTTGAGGAGGTCCATGTGAGACATGTAACTAGCAGACAGCTCGCAGATTCTTTTTGACTAGCTTCAGATTCAACCCCCTTGTTACAATCTGGACTGGCCCCTTTTCATATTACTGGTCTCAAGTGAAGGCATCTAAAGTCTTGTTTAGAGCACCACTTTGTCCAGAGTTTCACAGCACTGAGGTAGCCTGCTGCTTACTGTTATCACCCAGCACCAAGTTTATGGCTTTACTACTTCATTAACCTCTTATTTCTGCAAGGACCCCATAGCCTGCCATCTCACTGGCACAGACCCATAATACCCTGTCACATTCTCTTTCATAAACATAAGCAAGGACTCCTAGGAGGTTCCTGAAGTGGAGTTAGGGGCTGGAAAACTTACTTTTGGTCAGCTTACTCTTTAGAGTCAAGCTTATGTGGTGAATAATATGTTCTCATTCTCTCTTTTCCTGCTTCAACAGCATCTACAGACTATGTAAATTATACACAGCAGATGTGTATATGTAGTTTACAGTTCTGAAGGCTATGTAAGGCCACAGCTATGAGGGTCTTCTTGCTGTATCAGAACTATGGCTATGTGTGGAAAGAAATATGAAAGAGCTGTGGAGAGGGGGAGAGAGACAGAGACAGAGACAGAGAGAGCTACAGTAACAATCCCATTTCCTTGATAATAGCATCTATCTCTTATCAATCTCTTCAGGATGGTAGAGCCCCCATGACCAAATCACCTGCCAGAGAATGTATCTCTTACTGGTGTTACAATGGCAATCACATTCGGTGTGAAGCTTGAAGTGGACCATAGTGCAGATGCTCCAGTAGCTCAGGTCTACACATGGGGGCATTTGGCTTTCTCATATTGGGTCATCTGATGGCTCAAAAGTTGTTTGTCACTGACTACACTTGACCTCTATTGGAAGGCTTGCTAAGTTGAAATGTCTTGTTACATTACATCACATTCCTGGCTCTCCACCTCTGTGAATTGTCTTCCACAGCCCTTTCTGCAATGTGTGTTAGGTTGGATGACCCTTTACCTGTTGATTTTTTATGTTTTCCATCACTTATCCTCAACTGTGCATTCTGAAAGGTGCAAATATTCTATTCTAATATTTGTTTTGATTAACTCCATCTTTGGTGTCTTCCATTAATAAGAAATCCTCAATTTGGTGATCAAGCCTACCTTTAGCTTCTCCTTGGGGCTTGTGATGTCAGCTCTCACAGAGAAAATTTGTCTCTAAGTCACAGAACTGTCCTTATTTCCTCCTGATCATCTTTTATTATTTCTTTCCCTCATTAATAACTCACCCAGAGGATACAGTTGGCACAATATACAAACATAGCAACTATGGCTCCACATATGGTCATACTTAGCTCTTCAATGTTGTCTAGTGAATACACAAACCATTTTTGATAACTTCTGAGCCTTGGTTATCATATTTAAAATCTTTGTTCATGCACATTTCTTTCTCCAGGGTCTCTGCTCTGTTCTGGCTTTCTATTCTGGAGCCCCACTTAGATTGACTTTGTTATTGAAGTATTTTACAGGTGAGTCTCTTCCTCAGATTCCCCTCTGCCATGGCTGTGCTCCTGTCATCTTCTGTTTCCATCTTCCAGGAACATTTACATGTTTCATGAAAGTAAAGAGAGAATAAATAAATGTTGGTGGAGCTTTTAGGGGAAATGCTTAGATTTGGTTTTCACTATTCAAGGCATTTATCTTTATGTGCTTTTTAAGTAGAGCCTTGATTAGGGAGAATTAGTATAATTGTGATTTTTCTTAAGTCATGTGTAGTGTGTATGTATACATGTGGTGTGTGGCTATGTTCACATATATGGTGTGGTGTAGATTTGGGGTGTGTGTATATGCATGTATGCATGCGTTTAGTCTTCATATGATATGTAGGAGGTACATGCATGTGTATATGTCTATGTGGTGTGTATGTATGCCCACATATATGGTGGTGTGTGTGGGGGTGTGCATGTGTACAGTCTGTGTGTGGTATGTATGAGGTACATACTCAGACTAGGATCAGCTATGTATGTAGGTATATTTGCCTGTGGCATGATGTTGAGGCCAGAGGCTGTTGAATGTCTTTCCTTGATTGCTCTCAACCTTAGTTTTTGAGACAGTCTTTCCTACTGAACCTTGAGCTTGCCTTTTCAACTAAAGTGCATGGCCAGTGAACTCCCAGGATCCCCATGTTTCTCTCTCCATATCCCTCTACTGAGGTTACAGGGATACACCACTGTGTCTGGCTTCTTACATATTTTCTGGAGCTGGAACTCAGGACATTTATCCACTGAGCCATCTCTCCAGTTCTTTGCTAACATTTCTTTGTCATACATAGGTACATGTGGCTTCCTCCTGCTGTCTATCATTGTGCTGGGGAGCTCAAGACAACCAGCAGTCTGTTGTTGGTTGACTACTACTAAAGTCAAACTCTGCTTGAAGAATGACTCTGCACAGGAAGTTGTGCTTCAGGGCTCAGATCTCCCCACCCCACCCCCACCCCCACCCCCCTAAACTTGTGGTATCTTGGCCTGAAGCCTGTTCCTTTCCCAAAATGTTTGTTAGTACAGTGGCATTTTATGACACTTTATGGAAAAACCAAGGGGTGGGGGGAAGATGACTATATTCAGCAAGCCCACCCACTTTAACCTTCTCTTACTGGAATTTGAATCCTCTGCATACCTTGTTAGCAGAAAGAAAGAGAGAGAGAGAAAAAAAAATCTTCAAGAATCTTTTTTCCATCCAAGCTTAAGAGTGGAACGTTCTTTACCTCTTAACTCTGGCCAGGACAAATGCTGCCCAGGCTCTGAAAACAGCCTGCTATTTAGAAAGGTCTCAAGGCAGCCTTTGCATAACATTTATGACTGTAGTTATCTTTGCAAGATCTCCAGGAGGGACCTGGGAGGCTCAGGGGGTAGAGGCCACTCTTTCCTTGCAGAGTTAACCCTGTAGGCAATGTTGGGGGCCTCAAATTTAACTTCATCTTGCTCTGAGCTTCCTGGAGTTTATCTCCAGCCTTCAAATCCCACATAGAGAGCTGAGAGGGTACAGAGGAGCCTTCTGTAGAAGCGGCCATGTCTCTGATTCAGTCAAGGAGAGCCTCACTGTGTTCTGATAAGAGTGGCAAGTCAGAGGCAGTGGGGCCCAGACAAGGCCCCTTAGAGAAATCATGCTGTTCTTAGATTCTAAGAACTTAGAACCAGAGCCCGTGTTACACACGAGTTTGAGATTATCTCTGACAATTATCTAAAATTAACTGCATTTTTCAAATGAAAAACATTTAGGTGATGATCAGATAAGTGGAGCGCCTATTCATAATACTTGTTGGGGAAGGGAGGGAGGAGGGGAGAGAGAGAGATCTTTTTTGTTACAACATAAAGGGAAACGCACCCCCACACCCATCATTTCTTAGAGGAGATGCAGTTTCTAAGAGGACGCCCAGATTCCTTCTAGATCCAGCCAGAGTAGGGCTATACCTTATGAAACACTGAATTTGGCACAAGTCAAAATGTTTGTTCACAGCACTAAAGTGGGGTCTGGTGGGTCCTAGCTCTGAAGTGGATATTGAAGGTCTGTTAGATCTGAGAAGAGGGCAGTGTTCAGCGGCAGGAGGCAGCAGGTGAAGTCAATGTGACAAGACAGACTCAGAGAGGAAGCTTGGCATGCAAGCCAGCACAGGTGTCACTACCTTAAGGAGAGTGACTTAGGAATCTCTTTCCATGCTGCTCTTTCTGTAGGTGAGGGAGATACAGCTGGGAAAGATCGCTTGGCTAGGAAGAAAGCGGGACTGAGTCCAGAACCGCATTTTTTAAAAAACTACTTGGACAAATGATCACCTTGCTTTGGTTTTCACTCCTGGTTTGGTTCTATTTGTCACAGCACAGATCAAAAGTTGTAACAAGTATCCAGGTGCAGTGGTGCCCATTAGTCTAGGAACTGGGAAGCCAGAGGCAGGCAGATTTTGTGAGTTCTAGGCCAGATAGTGCTACATAGTGAGACCCTCAAAAATAACTAAATAAAACAATATTTGGTTTATTTACTAATAAACATATGTATTTATTTAAAAAAGCTAAAGTAAAAGGAAGGCATGGAAATCTAAAGATGCATGCTGAGAAGGGTGTGCCCAAAGGGCAGACTCCAAGGAGAGTAGCCCAATGGTTCAAAGAGAAGCCATGTGTCAATTGGCCTGGCAGGATATTGCATGCCACTAATTCTAGCCCTCTGGAGGCTGAGGCAGGAGGATTATAAGTTTCAGTCCAGCTTAGGCTATATGGTGATGACTTCACGTGTGTATACTTCACAGGATATACTCTTCCTGTGTCTGCACACGCCTGGCATGTACTCAACATTCAATCTTCATACATATAAGGTCATGTTAAAGGTGAAAATGGGTTTAGAAGTGACCGTCTCCTTTCTCAGCAACAGTGGAGTCAGAATTTGAACTGCAGACTCAAAGACTAAACCTACTTCCACGGCAATATATGGTATCTCCCTGCCACAGAGAGAGCCATGGTAAATATAAACTATTCCCAGAGGTTTTAGTCCCTGTGAAGGTTGTTTTTGACTTTTTCCTTCCTTGACACAGATCGGCAAAGAACAAATAATGACAAACACCAAAACAGCCCAGTGGGAAATATTTAACTCATGTACTTCCAGACGCTCTTGCATAGCCTACCTTTGTTCTTGGCCAGAAAAATAAAAAATAAGATAGTTTACATGATCCCTGGTGGCTCTAAGCCACATTTCCTGTACACTTAGCTGGTCTTAATGGAAACCAAACCAAAGCTTTCT
>JADRCC010573301.1:8912-20930 GCA_019843855.1 Hylomyscus alleni | reverse complement strand
CACATGCAAAGACAATAATAACAAAAGGTCGTAACTTTGAGAGAGAGTTGGTGGGGGTGTGGGAGGAACAGGAGGGGAGATAGAATGGGTAGAATTAGCATAAGTATAGTATTCATGTCTGAAATTCTCAAAAAAATCAAAATTTGAAATAAAATGGTTAATGTTGTGAACTATAATATAGAAGAATGAATTGTAGTGTATACTAAGGTTTTCCATATATTTTTATCTATTATCTTAGCACCTATTATTAGAACACAGGGAGAATAATGATGAATCAACACTAATTATTCTTATGGTAGAGAAGCCCAATGTGCAAAAATAATTTTAGCTTGAATTTTGCAGAAAATGGCCTAATTTCTGCTAAAAACCTAAACTCTCTTAAAATTGGCCAACCCATAAGTATGAGTGGTTTTAGGTAATTATGTTACTCAGATCATCAACTATAATATAAATGGAACTCATGGAAAATTTGCCATATTGGAAATATTCACTAAATGTAGATTTTTTTGCAATTGTTATAGTTTTAAGCAAAAACATTTTTCAAGATGAATGAGCATCAAATTGGCAAACAAATTTTCTTAACTACATTCTACTACTAACTATCCCAAATCCTTAGGGTTCTTCATGAACCAGGTTAAATCTGTTCCAGCTACTTTGGCTCACTAAAGCCTAATTTGCTTTAACCTATCCTTGGTAACTAGCACTAGCCAAACTCATGGCTAAGGAACAAAAAGAAATAAAGCCAGAGATTCATTCCATTGGGCAAGTTCACTAAGTAATGAATTTTGCAATGTTTAACCCAAGTGAAAGGTAATTGAAGGCAGGGGAGAGGGAGAGAGGGAGGGAGGGAGAGAGGGAGGGATGGAGGGAGGGAGGAAGGAACAAAGGAAGAAATGGAGGAAGGACAAAAGTGTCTTCTTAGAGTTTATTATGAGTCTTAGCAAGCATCTGAACATGCATAAAGCATGATCTTTCCCCATCAGGATCTTGTTGACAACTGAGATGAAAACTGATAAGTATAAAAGTCACAGTATGTTTTAGTTGGTACAACTAATAAACTATCAGTTCATATATGTTCTCTTCTTGTTCATCTCTTCAGTTGTATTGTAAAACTGCAGAAATATAAAGACCACGATCAAAACTTTGAAAAAGAAGTCCTTGTCTGAAATACGTAGTTACACAAATATGTTTTCCTCCCATCTCCCTGCATTTTACTTGAGTGTCAGGTAGAGAGTTTGGCACATAGCTGTATAGATTTGAACTTTCCACTAGCTCTGCATGGATATCATCTTATTCAAGCAAACTTCAGTAATAAAACCCTAGAGAGGAAAATAAATAAAGCTAGCCCTGTGTAAATATTCTGATGTCTATTTAACATCAGAAAATGAGATCTCATCATAAAAATAATTACATATTGTTTACATTATCGTATTTCAAAATTTTGGGCTGACACACATTTTACACTTTTCTTCTCATTCTCCCTTTGGGTCCCACATAGTCCTGCCTGAGCACTAAACATTACTCAGTTTTCCCATCACAATTTGGATAAGCACCAAAACCAGAGCGAGGTAAGAAACAAGTGAATGGGGGTTTTGGGAACCAGCATTTTCCCTATAGAGAGGAGACATCGGAGGATCCCTGGATTCCCTAAACTGTTGACATTTTGCATAACTTGTGACATCAATTTTGTTACCTCGGTTTGCTGGCCAGTCACCATCTGGTGCTTAAATGATGCAGCTTCATGTCTACTGCTTAGATGACAAGAGCATCCATCACTCCTGGTGCCTAGGCGGTGCCGCATCGTGTCTGATACTAGATGGTACAGCATCCAATCTGGTGCTTAGATGGTCCAGTATTTCTCCTCTACCTTTCGATGGAGTACTAGAAGCGAGGAGCATTAAAGCATTTGAGAACCCTTATTAAAAGTAGGCTTAAAATATCTAAGCCTGCACTGTGCCTATATCATTTATGAAAAGTGTCATTCACAGCTACAGAATGAAAATCTAAGAAGTACTAAAAGCAGGTTCAAGGACAAGTCTGTCAGTGCCATCAAATACAGCCTATTGCTATTAGGCATAAAACTTCCTGGAGCTGGGCGGTGGTGGCGCACGCCTTTCATCCCGGCACTTGGGAGGCAGAGGCAGGTGGACCTCTGAGTTCGAGGCCAGCCTGGTCTACAGAGTGAGTTCCAGGACAGCCAAGGCTATACAGAGAAACCCTGTCTCAAAACCAAAAAACCAAACAAACAAAAAACAAAACAAAACAAAACAAAAAAAACAACCAAACAAAACAAAACAAAACAACAACAACAAAAAACAACTTCCTGGGACCTTTTTCAGAATCAGACCAGCATAGAAGAGGCTCACACTAAGGGCGTGGATGAGCCCTGAACTTACGCTCTCAGTGAGAAGCACTGAAGAAATAAGCAACAAATGATCAGGCAGGTGTGTATACAGTGACCACGTGTGCCCTCTTACCTACTTACTTACTTACTTACTTACTTACTTACTTACTTACTTACTTGCTTACTGTTACTGAAATGGAGCAAAGTGTTACAAATCTGATGACTGAACATTTTGGGACCTACAGTTAACACGAATGAGTCCATGATAAGGAGCAGGTAGGAGGAAGAAGCCACAGACTAAACAGAAGTCAGGGAATAAAAAGATTGCCCAGCAGATAGCCAGCCAGAGTTACTGAATACGTGGAAAGTCAACAGACTGAAAAGGCCCTGCCCTTTTGGTCTTATGTATTCTTTAACCAGGCCTGAAAACAAAACAAAGAGATTTTACACCAGATCCCATTTAAAGAGACAAGATATGTGCCAGGTATCTTGCTCTTAGAAATTAAAGCTTTGTTTTGAATAAAATACAGTCCATTATAACTGAGAGCTGATTTCAAGAAAATGTTTTTCCTTGAAAAGGTTCGAGATTTTTTTTTTCTTGAAATCCTCTACTATAACGAAATGCATTTTACTCAAAACAAAGCTTTATTTTATTGAAGGAGGAGGAACATGATTTTCTACCAACCTGTTTGAAGAATAGAGTGATATGGAAAACGGATGTCTAGGAACTGCTTCTGTTCATCAATACATAATCAATACATAATTATGAAGTAATTTACAATAGTGCGTTTGTTGGTTTGACTTCAGCCATGAGCCTGCAGAGGATATTTATACTTTAGAGAGGATATTTTACTAAATTATTGGATAAAAATTGCTGCTAAGCATCCTAATTAGAAAACAGATGCTGGAGTGAAGATGGTGTTTTACCTTGGGACTTGCTTGATCCCAATATAGTTGCCTTTTTAATGGATTAGTGTTGCTGTGCCATCGCCACTGGGAATAGCTCACACCAGTGCTACTGGGACAGGCCTCGTGTCTCAGCATATGGCAAATGGAAAAATAGCCCACATTTCTCCCAGAATGCTCTGATAGTATGCATACACAGAGAGGGAGACACAAATATACACATACATATAACCCATAAACACTGCATGCATATGCAATATACAGGCACATTTATCCATGCATACATATGCATTAAATATACATATACACATATGCACTCACACACATATGCATACACGCGTACATGCCTACAAACATAGACCCACAGACACAAAATCATGAAAAGGCACACAGCAGAGTTAACAGTACAACTACTAGCTAGGTCTAGTATGTTATATGTATGTGGGCTTTCCCAAAGGTGATGCCACTTATACTCAATTGTTCTGAAAGAATCCAACAAATGGAAGTAAGGAAATAAAGGAGGGAAGAAAAGAGAAAGTGAAGGGGAGGGGTAGAGAGATGAGGGATGGAGGGATGGAGAAAAGTACACAGGAAGAACAGAAAAGAAGCAAAGGAAAGGGGGAGAGAAAGAACTATTTTCTTTGGAAGTCCGCTGTGTGTCTATTATTATTGCTGTTGTTGTTGTTATTCAAATAGATTTTCTAAGGTTATGTATTGGTTTACATTAAGCTTAGCAATCAATCACTACTTTTAAATATCTTATGAGTTCTGAACTCTATATTCTACAAACTAAAATAATCCAAAATAAGTCAGAGGACTTTGCATGTATCATTACTTATCATCGTATTTTAATGTCTCTTTATGCTTACTATGCTTCTGAGTTTCCAGTATCCATGATATGCCCTTTTTTGCTGTTACCTTAATATCCTTTATTTAAGAGTAAGAATTGTAAAGATAGATGTAGTCCTTTGACCTTATAACATGATTAGAAAGGTCTGACCATATTTGGACTATGACTCTGTTTGGTAGACCATAAATCCAGCCAGGTACCAATGACAACAGGTACAAACAAAGTTACAAGTAAATTACTCAGGTGAAAGGTAAGGCTGGAAAAACAACACCCATCGACCCAGTAAAAGGAGAAATTAGAAAGTGATTTAGGAGCCAGGCGGTGGTGGTGCACGACTTTAATCCCAGCACTTGGGAGGCAGAGGCAGGCAGATTTCTGAGTTCAAGGCCAACCTGGTCTACAGAGTGAGTTCCAGGACAGCCAAGGGTGCACAGAGAAACCTTGTCTCAAAAAAACAAAAACAAAAACAAAAAACAAAACAGAAAGTGATTTAGGATCAGTGCCCCAATGAGACACCACAGGCTACCAAGTCAGAAGCCCAGGGTAAGAACAGGTTGCCACTTTAGTATTGTTGGCTAGTGAGTCCCCACAGACCCCTGATCATAATAGGCCACTACCAGTCTTTCGGTTACTCTCCAAAACTTGACAGTCAGGTCCTATTGCTGAAGACACCAGCCATATCATTAATATTGTACTTGTCAGGGCAGTGGAAGAAAGACAATGTATGCCACTGCTGTGTTGGTCAGCTTCTGGTCATCATGACACAGGACTAAGATGGTCAGTTTAAAAGAAGGGACTTTAGATCATGGGTTCAGAGGTTTTAGTGAATGGTCACATGTCCCCACTGCACTTTATCTGCTCTAAGCTAGAGTGTAGTAAAAAGCATCTCTTATCCCAAAGCTATCAGGAAGGAAAGAGACAGAATAGAAGGACCTAGAGGTCCAATATAAACTTCAAAGGTACACCCTTGTCCTTTTGTAAGACTACATTTAGTAAGGGTACCATTATTTCCCACAAGTTCTATGGAATGGGACCAAGCTTCTAGCATACTCACCTTTGGGGAGCATTCAAAATCAAAGTTGTAAGCACCCCAAAAGGAAATGTAACTAAATATTTCTTTTGTTCTTTGAACCCTAAAGCCTTCCTTACAATGCATTCAGAATAAATAACAGAGGTAAGAAAACTCAGCCAGTGTTTATCAAGAACAAGAGCCCTGGAGATTTGTAGTGTGTTCATTATATTGAGTTACAGCACCTCCAACAAGACTGCTAGAGTTTCCATCAATATTCTACATCTTGGGAAGGAAAAATCTGGCATGCAAAACAAAGTACTCAGATGTAGCAGACTTCTCAGGGGCTTATTTCAAGCAGATTCTCTAAGAACTGGTTTCTGGTGGACTTGGTCAGAAACTCATCTGGATATTTAGTTTCATTTCAACATATAAAGATATCTATCTTTGTCACACCAATCTTTGTAACACAACTAGAACTGATCAATTGAAAGTTAGGTCCACTCGAGAAATGAAGTCAACCATTAACTGCTATCCAACAAACAGAACTGAAGCAGAGAATTACAATTTACTGAGACCAGAAACCTCTTACACCAAGAACAAGTAGAATTCTTTAGATGGTGATGGACTTGAGCCCTTACCCACTGGGCTCCGTCTCACGTCTGTTATTTACTGGCTCAATAGTGGCCAAGCATGAGAGAAGCCTTGGGTTTGATTCCCTGAACTTCCCTTTAAGAGCAATGGAATAGTGACCAGAAGATGCCTGCATGCTAGTTTGAGAGTACAGGGACATACTGGTCCATTTTACCAAGGTCTACATTTCATTGGTCTGGGAAATCTACCACTCAGTGCAGATATGAGAAAAATCTCTCTGGATTTCAGCATGGACATCGAACAGCATGGACAGCATAATATACATTGCTAAATATACCAAGCAAGGAAGTTCCAGTTTATTGACACGTTAAAAAAAGTAAGGGTTAAGGGCATTGGGTGTGGGGCTGTGGAGATCCAATCTAGGTCCTTGCATCTCTTAGGCAAGAACTCTACACTAAGCTGCACCTTAGCATCATAGAGAATTTCGAAGCAATTGGATTATGCTGTGTGCTGCTGTAATGATGTATGCACATCATTTGGTGTCAGCTAAACTTTGACTCCTATACAGCAGAGTAAACTCTGCCCAAGCTGGGTACCAGTCTGCAACAGTGTATCAATGTTAGTCTGCTACAATGTATCAACATTAATTTGCTACAGTGTATCAATATCAGTCTGCTACAGTGTATCAACATTAGTTTGTCAGTTCCAACAAATACCCACACTAGTGTAAGTTCACACACACAATAGCATGGAAGAGCTAGACACATAGAAACATCTGAATGATCTGCTCAGGTTTTCTGAAAATCTAAAATGCTTGTAGAAAATAGAATCTGTGAAATTAAAGAAAGCCATCTGATTATGTTTGAAATCTGGATCCAGACAGAAAAAACTTTGAATGAAACCCCCTGCATTCTTTCTCCCCAGGTTACAAGAGATGAAGTTATCTCTGTAGTCTTGGATCTACAATTTACCTAACCTATAGGTTGAAAAAAAAATCAATTCATCTGAACCCTTAGAGAATTTTTCTTGTTACTGTCCCCAAACACAGTGTCCACATAGCATTTCTATTGCACTGACCAGCATATGCCATCCAAGGAGGATTTCAAGTACAGGGTGTAGCACTGCTACACAAGTCTTGTGCCATTTTATGCAATATATTTGAGGATCTATAGGTTCTGCTAGTCGTGAAGAATTCTAAAATCATTTTCCTTATGGATACTAATGAGAGACAGGAACAGTGGAAGGGGACATCCTGTCACAGTTCTGTGTAATCGGGTTATGGCAAGTTCTTTGCCCTCTAATTGGAAGGTTAGTGAGGAGTTTATTCCAATACCTCTTCTATGTAAAGCCTGCCTGCCTTCCCAATTTTCAAATCCCTATCATCATCATCATCATCATCATCATCATCATCATCATCATCACCATCATCATCACCACCACCATCATCATCATCATCATCCTAATCATTCCCCCCCATCACCACCATCATCTGAATTCAGTTTTGCTGACAAGTGAGCACACAGGTTTCAGTGAATTTCTTAACATGCCTACTGTGCACTCATCTATAGGATGGGGCTACTGTGGCTGCTACAGGGAACACTATATAGGTAGTAAGAGCACAACCACAGTTGCTATGATTTATATGAAAATGGCTTAAGTACCTAAGGATGAAAAACCCAGGTTGGACAGGCCTCACAGCAAGGTCACCCCTGTCTCGTTTGACAGTCTATCCCAGACTTTGATTACAAGGCGTTGTGAGAACAAATGGGAAAACACATTCTTTCCCAAATCAAGAGTGGCTTTAAAAACACGTGCCCTAGAAACCAACAGACTCTGTCTACATCCACGTCTCCTCTTTCTATTATTTCGCTTGTCCTTCTGGTTCCTTTCCATTACAAGGAAAGAAAAGGTTGAGGAGAAAAATTAAGCAAAGGAGCCTGTGATGGTCCATCTTCTCTGTGAACGTAACTGGATAGGGAGTGACCGTGGACATACATCTCTGAGTGCCATCTGTGAGACTGTCTCCTGAGAGATTTAAATAAGAAGAAAGCTAGTCCTGAATGTGGGCCGCAGCTTCCTCTGCTCTGGGGTCTGAGACTGGATAGAAAGGAGAAAAGTGGCTGACTCCAGCATTGATCTCGGTTTCCTGACTGCAGGTGTAACAGAGCCATCCTCCTCACACTCCGTCGCCATGATTTTCCCCACCATGGTAGACTGTGAACTGCCACAAACCTTCCTCCTTTAAGTTACCTTTGTTAAGGGTGATCTAGTTTTATTTTATGTTGTTGGAAGAGATCCAAAGGCAGCATAGAGAAGGAAGGGAAGCGTCTGGCTTACAACCCTATGCTTAAGTTCAACACCGAGGAGAAGTTGGTGCAGGAGCTCCAAGCATCTAGTCACACCATATTCCTGGTCAAGAGCAGAGAGAAGGGAACGCGCCCTTGACATCTGTTTGCTAGGAGGCTTGCACTCAGCTAGCCTGCTTCATTCCAAACGGATAAGGGTTTTCAGCCCAGGGAAAGGTGGCACTCATGAAGTACGTCTTCCCTTATCAATTAACAATTAACAATTCACACAGCTGCTTCATAGATGCTCACAGGTCAACCTGATCGAGACAGTTACTCAACGGAGGCCTCCCTCCTGGGTGATTCTAGGTTGTAGGGAGTTTATATTTAAAAGCAATGATCCCCCGAGGCATTTTGTTGTAAGTAAGGAACTGTATAGGCCCCTTGACAACAGGAAGACGTCTCTCAACTTCGATGTGGAGGTAGATTCCAGGCCAATGCTTCCCAGCTTAGGCAAGGGCAGGAAGTTGGTGGGAGGTCCTTCCTGTTGCAGCCAGGCTCTCTGCTCTTTTATCACTTTAAAAAATTTTAATGGGAATAAGCCTATTTCCATCTTAGTTTTTAAATTAAAATACAGTGACATTATTTCCCCCTCCTCTTTCCTTTCTACAACCCTTCTAATATGTCCCCAGCTTACTTTAAATTCATGACCTCTTTTGCATTACTGTTTTACACACACATACACACACACACACACACACACACACACATATGAACATACACATAGTCCTAAATCTATAAATACAACTTAATCAGTCCACATAACATTACTTTTATAATTGCAGTGCCAACCACTTAGTATTGTTATCCAGCTGATTTTATGTGATTGTATCTGTGTTGATTACTAGAACGAAGGGTTGTTTTATAGAAAGATGGAAGATTAAAAGCTTCTCCTTTTTGCCATATTATACCAATCACTAAGTCATTCGACAAACCATCATTAATTTGGGCAGAAAACAGTCTTGGGGAAGAGCCGTGCCTCTCCTTTCTGAACCACTATTCTATAACTGTGAACAAATGATGGAGATAACTAGAGCATTCATTCAAACTCACAGGCAAATCCATTACCCATTACTAATGGTGAGAACAATAGCTGTAGGAGACCAGAGGACTTTGTGACAGCAAAGGTTCCATCTGTGCTGTACTCCTAACTCTTCGTCCTTGTCCAGGTCTCTGCTGAGAAGCAGCATCCTGGAAGCAACCAGTAAATAACTTGTTTCTCCATCCCTCCACATCAGACAAAGGGATGTCTCTTTCATTCTGTAGAATTCTCCCTGTTTGCCCTGCTAAACTGCGTATTTTTCTATGTTTACCTAGGCATTTCCCCCTTGCTGGCAGTTTCTAAGCCCCCAGGCGTAAAAACTCTCTGTTTAACCCATCAAAATATGCCCTCCCTTAACAGACCCTTCACATTAGAAGCAACATGCTTCTCTCAGGGTGGTACTCAACTACTACATGTCTCTTTCTCTTCACTCTAAGAAGCTGGTGTAGACATTTCTTCCATGCCCGGCTTGTCTGATGAAAAATCTCAAGTCACAAATTGCTATTATCTAGACTATAGCAGACACTTCCCACACATCATATTTACAAAAACAAACGTTGTAGATAAATACAAGCTCAAGGGAGCATGGTCAGCTTAGGTGGTTTTGTCCTTGCACACTTCAAGGTTCAAGCCTATGGTGAAATGAAGCTAAGGTTATTTGGCAGTCAGAATGAGTCTGTCCAGCAGGTGAGGTGGCAGAAACAAGTTAATGCAATAAAAAGTCACCCAGCTTGATGTAAAGGTTAGAACGCTTGATATATGAACATAACAAGAACCATTATTGGAAATTGAGTTTCTTAAAATTAAAACAAAAAGGTTTGGGATATTAGTAATATTTGTAGTCAATAGTAAGCAGATAAAAGTTTCATAATGACATATTAGCTAAGACTTTTCTTTTTCTAAGTGGCCGATGCATCATGTAGTTAAAATTATTTTTATGATTAACTACTGTGGGACCACTTTATCTGAAATCATTTGCTATTATTTAATATAAAAACCCCTCTGATACTATCAAGGAAGGCAGACAATGGTAGGGGATATTGAAAGATTATTTTTAATATTTGGCATAATGGTCTACCATAGTTCTTATTGCTCTCACCACTAAAAAAGTGAATTCAAAGAAAAGGTGAAGTTGAATCTCCTCAGAATGTTGTAATATCAGTTAAGAGTTTTGAGGAACATTTTTATATCTCAGTACTTATTTGATCCTTGGTTTGTCTTTTAAAAAGTCTTCAGTTGCTTTCTTGCTTTCTAAAAAGCATCATTATTTCTTTGAAGGACACTATTCTAACTTGTATTTTTTTTTAATAATCTCATAAAACAGTGGGAACTTCTGTCTAAACCTTGGTAGGAACCAGAATATAGGTTTGTGGGAAGGCTGGAGGATGGACAATAAGGGGTTGGTGTGATTAACATGATATGGAGAGCTATGTTTAAAGGTAGAAAAAATCAGGGTCTTCCTTTGGGAATATTAGATATTATAAGAACAAGTGAATGCAGGGTAATAAATAAAAATAACCACATTCCCACTTATCCCAAACATGCTCTAGCACAGAACATAAAGACACAACTTGCATGAGAAAGCATGAACCATTCATCAACCTTACTGTGACTCAATTGTTGGTGTGTAAAGCAGTCATCGTGTAAGCCTACTACCAATGACATATTTCTTTTGAAACTGTAGGAAATCTCAGAAAAGAAACAGAAGTTAGAAAACCAAGTAGAAATTGTAGAATTAGAATGAAAATCTTTCTGTGTGGTCCTGATAGCAGGGTAGAGATGATGGAGAAGAGAATGAGCCAATTTGAGGACAAATCTGAGGCTTACGAAATCTAACCAACAGGAATAATGTAGTCTATAAAATAAACAACAGTAGCAAATAAGAAGCAGAAGTTGAAGGGACTACAGGATCCTGATAAGAGAGCCCGCCATCTGTGTAGATCAACTCCGAAATGATAGAGGAACAAAGATCGAGAGTCCAACAACTCAGCAGAAGAAAGTTAAGGCCAACTCTTCTCAAATATGGTGAGAAATATAAACTCATTTATTCAAGAAGTTGAGCTAAGGCCAAATAAGACAGACTAAACAAGTACAAAAGCTGCCATGATAGCTGGCCACTTAGGAGACTAAGGCAGGAGGATGGCCAGTTTAAGGTCTACTGAGTTACAAAGTGAGAAAGCCCAGACTCAGTTACAAAATAAGACTTTCTCTGGGGGGATACCTGGAGAGTAGGGTTGGTTCTGTGGCACCTCAAAAAAAAAATGCTTACCAAGATCCAAAAAAAAAAAGTAAACATGATGACAAACTAATCTGGAAAACAACAGAAACAATTTAATACAGCTAGAGAGAGAATGCAAGTTAAAGGGAGACACACCTCTGTATAGGGAGACATGAATCTGTATAGAGAGACATGCATCTGTATAGAGAGACACACATCTGTATAGGGAGACACACTTCTATATAGGGAGACACACTCGGTATAGGAAGACACACCTCAGTATAGGGAGACACACCTCTGTATAGGAAGACACACCTCTATATAGGGAGATGTACATCTGTATAGAGAGACACACCTCTGTATAGTGAGACATATCTGTATAGAGAGACATGCTTCTGTATAGGGAGACATACATCTATATAAGGAGACACATCTGTATAGGGAGACACACATCTGTATAGGGAGACACACATCTATATAAGGAGACACATCTGTATAGGGAGACACACATCTGTATAGGCTGCATATACTTCTGAAGTTGTGTAAACACAAGCAAAGTGTCAATGTATCTTCATGTGCTGAAAAGAAAAAGCAGATAAGCCCAGAAGCTCATATCCATGGAGTCATGCTTCACACATGCTGTGAGACGGAAAACACACACACAGAGAGAGAGAGAGAGAGAGAGAGAGAGAGAGAGAGAGAGAGAGAGA
>JADRCC010573299.1:0-17558 GCA_019843855.1 Hylomyscus alleni | reverse complement strand
TGTGTGTGTGTGTGTGTGTGTGTGTGTGTGTGTGTGTGTGTGTGTCCTTCTAAACTCATGATATTGTCCTATGGGTGGGGAATGAGGCTTACCCCAGAAGGTCATGAACATACTAGAAGTGCTACTATTAAAGGAAACTGCATCTGCCTTTCTCAGTAGTTATCAAATGTCAAAGGCTCCTCAGCTAAAGATAAAACACAAACAGCTGAGAAACTCATTTTTTGTTATTATAAGTATCCTGAGTCGGGGCTGGCAAGATGGCTCAGCAGATAAGAGCAGTTGACTGCTCTTCCGAAGGTCCTGAGTTCGGATCCCAGCAACCACATGGTGGTTCACAACCACCTGTAATGAGATCTGACGCCCTCTTCTGGTGCATCTGAAGACAGCTACAGTGAATTAAACCGGAGCGAGCAGCCACACGCATGATGGCTCATGGCCATCTGTACAGCTATAGTGTACTCATACACATAAAATAAATAAAAATAAATCTTAAAAAAAAAAAGATTTAAAGTATCCTGAGTCATCAGAGACACGCAAGTTAAAACTACTTTGAGATTTCATCTTATGATAGTCTAAATGTTCCTGATTTTTTAAAAACTAAATGACTTTGGATGCTGGCAAGGCTATGGGGAATGGGAATATGCATTAATTGCTGGTCAGAATGCAGACCAGTACAACCACTATAGAAATCAGTGGAGAGATTCTTTGAGAGATTGGAAATAGGTCTACCAATGTATGTAACTATACCACCTGTAGGTATATACCCAAAAGACTCTATGTCTTATTACAGAGATATTCTTTTATGTTTAATGCTTCTCTGTTCACAATAGCCAGGAAATAGAAACAGCCAAATGTCCATCAACTGATGAAAAAATAATAAAACAAGGTACATGTACACAACTGAGTATTATTCAATGTCACTATTAATAAAAGTGAAATTATGAAATTCAAAAGTCAAAAGGATCTGAAAATTCCCCAAACTCAGACAGATGAATATTATGTGTTTTCTATCATAGGTAGATATTGGCTTTTAAGCTTTGGAAATGTGTATTCGATTTGAAATATTCATAGATATTAAAAAATTATTAAGTGCCACGGAGAAGGATGCAGTCTTTCCTAGCCTGAACTTCTATCCTTTTTTAATTTAAATAGTCTACCTAGATTTTCTTATTTATAGCAAATACTAAGTAGACATCTTCAGAAGAAGATCCTGTGATGATAATTTGCAATGATGCTTTTCACTAAAGATGTCCTTAGAGATAGTCTGTTCAGGGAGTAGTACAGCAGTATAGGAAATGGAAGCAAAACAAGGGAATGTAGAACTTTGGCCAAGTCTTGAAAGGAAAATTGCATCCCACAGTACTAACAATGGCCACTGGGAACTGGGGACAAGATTGTTGAGCTTCCACCTGTCTTTACCAGTCAGCATTTTCAACCTCTTCTTCACCAAACTTCCCAAACAGAGCTTATATTCTTATCCTTAAATAGGTGTGTACTGGCTGGTTTTGTGTGACAACTTGACACAGGCTGGAGTTATCACAGAGAAGGGAGCTTCAGTTGGGGAAGTGCCTCCATGAGATCCAGCTGTGGGGCATTTTCTCAATTAGTGATCAAGGGGGTAGGGCCCCTTGTGGGTGGTGCCATCCTTGGGCTGGAAGTCTTGGGTTCTATAAGAGAACAGACTGAAGCAAGTCAGTAAGGAACATCCCTCCATGGCCTCTGCATCAGCTCCTGCTTCCTGACTGGCTTGAGTTCCAGTCCTGACTTCCTCTGTTGATCAACAGCCATGTGGAAGTGTAAGCTGAATAAACCCTTTCCTCCCCAACTTGCTTCTTGGTCATGATGTTTGTGCAGGAATAGAAACCCTGACTAAGACAAAGTACTACTTTGCTCTATACATTCCATCCTCCACGGATCACGGAATAATCTCATGTAAACCTCATGAGGGGTCCTCATCCTACACCTTACCACGTTCACTTTGCCTAGCAGTCATATTGCCACGAGGCCCTGACTCTTCAGTAGGCATACTGTTTCTTCCTACTGTTTCTTTGCCACGATTTGTATCCACCAAGATATATTATGCATAAATTAGTTCTTTATAAATTATCTTCCTGAAATTCTATATTAGTAACCTCACTCTGCTGCATAGCATCTTCAAATGACTCCTTGTGAAGGGAGTTAAGTATTTGGCATTTGAATGACATTGCCTTGTTCTAGTGCTCCACTCTTTATGCAGTAATTCCTCCAACTTTAATAGTCATGAACTCAAACAATATTTAACTATTTGCAGTTTCCTGGAGTTCTCACCCTCTTATATTTAAGACAATTGTCCTTGAACAACTGAATGATCTCTTTAGCATTCTTCTTGCCATGTTGATGAAATTCCTATTTTTATACAATTGGTAACTTGAAACAAATTGGTAATATTTATGTCTTCATGGTTCCAAAGTTTAGAACTTAAAAGAAAATTCTCACTCATGCTGTGTGAGCCTGTGCAGCACACTTTCTGGTATAGTGTTCTAATTTGTGTTTTCACCACCTTCTGAACTCATTCATGAATGGGCATATTTATTACATCACTGGATAACAGTTATACAAAGACTATTAGGGTCATTCCTCTGCTTGCACTATGGTGAGAAAGTTTGGTGTTAGCTTTTAAGCTTTAACTATATCTTTTATTTGAAATACTAATAGATGTTTTAAAAAATAGTAAGGGGACATGGGGAAAGAGATAACCTTTTACAAAACAGAAAAAAAAAACTAATACAAGTTCCACAGAGGGAACCTTACACATGAACTATAGAGTTAAGGAAAGGCTCTATCAAAAGCAATAATGAAACAAAATTTCAAACATGCACAAAGGTTAACCAAAGAGAAGTATGTCTCCTTCAGAGTTCATTCCATCTAGTCTTCAATGCCACCAAAGAAGTATCTAGCAAACTGGGAAAAGGAGAGAAAACAGAAGCGTTTCCTTTCCTGGACTGCAGGTGAGTTTACCACTTCAACTGCATTGTTTCTGAGTTTCATGAAGTTAAACCTGACTATGTGTGTATTGATATATTTAATAGACTCTGGGCAATCTGAGTACTATCTAAAATACATTTCACTGTCCATAACCCTATAATTTACTCAGATTAAAGGATTAAGTCACACTGCCTATATCAATTTTTCATTGCCTTTTGAAAGGCATCAACAGAGTCGAAAATGTTTGCAGGTTTTTAAAAATAAAAACATCACTGCAATAGGGTAAATTTTCATTATTATATATGGAAGCTAATCATTTCGGAGTAAACAACAGATGTTTGCACCCTTATTAATGTTTGGTACTGACATCGGTATTAAATGATAATATGAAAACATGTCACAGACGTGAATGATGAATTCAAATGTCAGGAATGATGGAATAGAAACATTTAAAATAGAAATCTAAGGGTCTTAAAAGAGAAGCAAGACTCTGAACATCTTCTAACGATGTGCAATAAAACTACCTTACTGTAAAATAACAATATTTAGGGAATTTTCAACTTCTCCTATAAAGTTTTCAAAATATCCATTTTCTCAATTGACTGTCAGGATAAGTAGTCAGGTAAATAGATATCATGTATGCTCTATAGTCTATGCATATTATTTGATTGTAATGCTTGTTTCTTTTCTTTTCTTTTTTTTTTTTTTTGTTTTTTTTTGAGACAAGGTTTCTCTGTGTAGCCCTGGCTGTCCTGGAACTCACTCTGAAGGCCAGGCTGACCTCAAACTCAGAAATCCACCTGCCTCTGCCACCCAAGTACTGGGATTAAAGGCATGCACCACCACCACCACCTGGCATAATGCTTGTTTCTATATTTAGCAACTTTTCATACTATTGAAAATAAAATTAGTAATTTAAATTATCATTTCATGCAATATTTTCTAAGGTAGAATTTGATAATGAAAATCATTCACCTTCCAAAATAATTTTTGCCTAGTAGTAGCTATTAACTATGTGTGGAATGTTCTTAAATACTAAGTATCTGTCTAATTGTCTTTGCCACTTGCTAAAAGTGATCAAGGCTCAAAAAAATGAGACAATAAACCCTTCACCTCTGTAATACAATTTCTCTCTGTGCTAACTGGAACATTGTCTCTGTGAGAAAGGGATCCTGCCCATTTCAGGTGTGGCTTTGCTCCCAGAATCTGGTAAAAAGCTAAGTGAGTTTATATCATATATTACATAAATGAAGGAATGAATGACATACTAAAAAAAATTCTTCCTGACTTTCTCATTTTCTTTAAAATGCTATCACCGTCACCAAAATATTTAGACTTTTAAGATATAAGCAATTGTATTGTAATTCTTAAACTTCATGTCTGTTATAATAAAATTTAGAAATATTAAAAGCCCTAATGAAGGAGTCAAAAATACAACTTGAATTCACATTCATTTTTCTTATCCACATAATTCTGAACAGTCACTGGCTACAGCCTTCTGCTTATCACAGGGGAAAATTTAGAATGGCTGGGTACACACTCTCCCTCTTTCCAGAGCTCTTGAAAGCAATAATTGGAAGTTAGCTTGTATATTTTCCAAGGTCATGGAAAGCACTAAGGGACTTGACTTCAGACAATAAAGCAATTGTTACTGCTGGATTGAAGGTTGTAACTATCAGTTTTAAAAAGTGATAGCAAGAGTTTGAATAATAGCTTTTTGTACAATATCAATTAATTTTAAATTTCTTCATAGAGTTGGAACTATACTTTTAACCTATAATATATACTCTTGGTCATTATAGGAACCAACAAAAAGTTGAATAAACATCTTCAACTCTGTTTTTTGCATAGATATTAAAGATGTGGGCTCCAGAGAGATAGTACTGAGTTTCAATAGATCTTAAAACTTAGCATCTGGTTGAATTAAGGCAGCTTGTATAACTTTTTTATGCCTTCATATCATGCATGAGTAGATGGCAGAGTATGATTACCACATAAGGCAAGTGTGAAAACCATATGGGTTAAATATACAAAGGTCATCTGTAGTACTGCCACACAGGAACAAATTGCAGAAATCGTTCTACAACCATAAAGAATCTTATTTACCAATGAATAAACTTCTGCAGTTTTCACATTGGCCACTGCAGTGTCATCATACTAAATATCAGACTTAGATAAAGAAAGACACCAGTCCCTAGTAGATAATGTATTACATGCCTGCTTGCCTACTTGGTGTTATCCATTTTCCCTACAGTTCTTAATGAAATCCTCATTAAAAAATCTAAAGTGTCAGTATTATTTTTCTGATCTTAGGAATGACAAAGAGACAGTTGGAGGAACATGACAAGCTCATGGTATAGGCAAGTGGTGAGGGCTAATCTCAAACCGAGGTCTGAGTTCAATACTCCAAGAATTTGATCAATATTCTAGAGTTAGTCAAAACTAGGAACTTCTTATGTAGTATCCTAATGAACTCGACACTGTTCTAACACCTAAACCAAAATGTTCCTAGCAATAATAAGAAAAAAAGCAATGAATTCTCATCAGTTTTCTACTCTTCAGCTCCAAAAGTAGTTTGAACAACAAGACTCTATCACAAAGTCTTAATTACTAACTGAACACTCATGGAATTTCACAAATACAGAGATCTCCCAATGGTAGGGAGTTGTGAACATGCTGGTTCTGGTTCAGCTGGAAGAGAATGCCATACACAATCTTATATTTCTAATATTGGTACATCGTTCTGATGTTTCTAACCTGGGGACCCAGCTTTAAACAGGAAAAAACAACAACAACAACAACTAAAAGGAAAAACAAAACAGGTCCTCTAAGTGTGCAAAATAGACATCTATTTAAGATAGGGGCAGTTTGTAATGTTCTCCACTGGACTGACCAAATGATACTGTTTGGTGAACTAGACAGTTCCAGAGATCTATTTCAGTCTTAAATGTCCTCTTCTCAAGCATCCAATTTTTCTTTGGAGCAACAAGGCACAGAGAATAGCCGAACATGCAATGGAAAACTGTGAGAGTCGAGGTGAGGCTTAGGACAATTTAACCCACAAATCTGAACTTTAGCTTCTTCAAAAGCAGAATATGGATCTTATTAACATGACACTTCTCTCAACTGCAGCATCTGTCTCAGGCATTCACTTACAGAAAACTAACATGAGATGCAAGGTGGTAAATTATATGTATATTAATAAAACAAAACTTTACACTGAGCCCCGAAGGGTATGTAATAAAAGAGTCTAGACAGCTTTTAAAAAATGCATACACAGAGAGAGAAAGGTGCAGGGAAATATGGAATAGTAAAGTTGGAATAGAGCAAGGAGGAAAAGCATGTGCCTGAGATAAACAATATGTCAACATCAGCGACCTGACTAGCAGACTCAGGAAATAGTTGTCAAAAGCACAGATTCTTGAGTCTTCTAATATGAAAGGAAATAGCTGCCCCATTATCTAGGAGGGTGGAGGACTAATGGCTCTCATACAGTCTTCACTTTCAAGCCATTAGTAATGAGAGGAATTTCTGGACTTGTTCAGGAGAAAAACACCTCAGCACCCTTCTTCAGATCTACCCGGGCCCACTCTTGTTGGTTCCTGTTCCACTCTGTAAGGTTTGCAAATATGGTCACTGTCTGTGGCTGGATTTACGTTTAGTTTTGGTGCAGTTTTGATTGGCTATCTCGTATGGTTCTATTTTCCATTATTTACCAGTATTGGAGCTGTCATTTCGAGTTTGTTTGGTTTCTTTTCTTTTTTTCTTTTTTTTTTTTTTTGCCTCTAATATTCATTTCCTCAATAGACCTCAAGCTGAGGATGGAAGAAGTGGTGTTAATCACTGACCTCCTAGAAACCCTAAGTGGAGCTGACAGAACTGGGTGGAGAACTTAGTACTCAGTGTGATTTGGAAGGGGACAGGGAGGAGGAGGAAGAGAAGGAGGAGAAGGAAGACGGAGGATGAGGATGAGGATGAAGAGGGGTAGACAAGGAGAAAGAGGAGAAGACAAGGAGGAGAAACTGGCATATTGGAAACATATCAAACAAGCCTGCTTTTAGCAGTGACTAAGTCATTAGATAGATTAACTAATTGAATTTTTCAGATAGTCTTGTGTGATTTTAAGACAAATCTAATCCTCGGTAGGACAGAAATATTATATAAAGAGTGCTGGAGTTAAAGAGAGTTCCTGGTAGAGAAGTTGACATATTTCTTTACCTCTAGCAAAAGATAGGCTTGTAGAGATAGTACTAGATACTGTTGAAGAGTTCAACCTGCCTGTACAAGGCTCTGAAGTTCTTGGACCCAAGAGGATGAATGAGTTCTGTATATTCCACTCTGTTGCTCTGAGTGGACCGAGTCTACGAATTCTGTTAGATTGCTTACCACTGTTGCATTTATTTTATTCAGAACGCTTTCTGTGTCACATTCTGCTTTCCATCAAATTTCATTCAGTAGAAAGATGACGTCATCATTCACATTCTGTTCTTCAGGCCTTTTTCTCCAGCATGTTTCCCTTTTCATTGTGTCAGAAGTTAGCAAGCAGATGAATTTAAATTCAAGCTAAATGAGTTTTTCTATCCATGTTTTTACTTCATTGAATATCATGTACAGTTCAAGCTAAATACAGTTCCCAATGTTCAAACTTGGAAGTGTAGGTGGGAGATAAATATTTATTCTCCACAAATTGTATTTTTTCTTAGATTATAAAATTTCAAGTATTTTTATTCACGATGTTTTCTGCATAGAAAATTAAAGGTGAATTTGACACTGGCAATTAGGCTGTTCTCCCACCACACCCTCAGAAGGAAGGTTTATGGTAGATGCTACAATGTGCACCTGACTCAAGGAACAAACTTTAAACAGCAAACTTATTTCCTCATTTTATTTTCAGAATTAAGATCAAATTGTGAAAATACATGCTTTTAGTCTACAAGTTAAAACTGACCCATTGAGAAATATCATATGTGTCTCCATTGTCAAATTTATGTTTTAAAAGGAAAATCTTTGTGGCTTCTCATTTTTAGCAACCCAGATGTTTGTTGTCAGCTTATCATAATATTATTAATAGGAATCTAATTGGTATTAATTTCTCAACAACTAGGTTAACACTTCTTCACGGTTTAACTTTTTTTCTCTATGGTTGCCATATTTCCCTGTTTTTTAAATTCTTTCCAGTAAATTCTACATGACCTCCTCATCTATAAAGACAAGCATAAATAGAGCAACTTTGTTTAGGAATACATTTTAGCAAGCCTAAATGCAATTGAAGTCTCATCAGCCAGCAAAGGAAAAGTCACCCTTCATTTTTCTTAGATAGCTCACATTGTTTTCCATAATGCGATGACTAGAGCTTGGGATGTTTAAATGGTGCTTCACTGTGAGACGTGTTCTAAACTTCTGCATGATTATACATAGGCTGTTCTATAGTGCACGCTAATCTCTTCTGCCTTGGATGTTTTAACAAAATGGCTGAAATTTTCAGCCATTATGGATGAGTTATTCTGCAAATCTGTAAAAGCAATTCCACTTGACAAGCCTATAGTACTACTTTAAGTGATTGAATCTCTTTGATACCACAATGGCAAGGTCCTTATTATTCTTGCAGGAATCTTACAAGTTCTAAGAATATTTCCAAAATGCCACTAGCCACACCACCAATAGAGAGAGAGGCAAGCAATTCAGTAGGAACTATACTAATTTGGTTTAGGGAATCCAGTTAAGCAAATGATTTCTTTCAGAAGGGTGAAAAAACCCTATTTGTTGTACTTTATATTCAAATGCATTGATCTTTTATTAAAGTGGGTGTTTTAAAGTTCTATCTCACAACATGGCTTTCTTTTCTCCCTCAAATTTATTTTCTCGTAAATGAATAGAAGCCACAAAATTGGTGAGGTCATGAAACTTGCTTATTTGAAACACTGAATTGTATACATCCCTTAGGGGCAAAGGGATGTTTTTTGCCCTGAGGGTATTAGTCATGGTCCATAGTTCGTGGGAAAAACTAAGGAAGTTTCAAAATTGTGTTCCTATTATTTCTATTTCTCTGAGACTTTGTTTGAATTCCAAAGTGAATTTTCTATTATCCCATTGAACATTTCATAGAAGGGTACCAACCAACAGCCTTTGGAAGCAACACCTGCAGTTACATTCAAAGGCATGACTTTTCCAAGCAGTATGTGAGCTGGTTGCATTGTCCTTGAAAGGATAAAGGCCTAGGTTCTTTACCTGACTGGCAGAAGCATTCCAATACCACGAAAGGACTCTAAACATTGTTTTGTAAGTAATGAGTCCTGCTGGTTTCATCCGGCAAGACACTGAAATCCCACAGGGAAAATGTGGTTAGAAATAAAACAGAGGGCTGGGCCTTTAATGAGTTTCCTATCCACAGATGCCATCAAGCTTTTAGACTATTCATTTGATTTCCACAGTTTGAACAGAGATTCCCAGAGTTGTGGGCCATACTCTTCACACTGAAGTGCATAGAACTTGGCATAAATCTACACTTCAGAGATAATAGCGTATCATTCCAGGAAATAAAGGAAAAGGCATAATCAAAAAAAGAAGTTAAATATGGAAACCTGTTTTGACAACAAATGAATACAGATGAAGCCAGACAGGAAAGGTGTTATGAATGCATGTTGTTTTGCATGTTTCACATAGATTATGATGCTGCAAGAACCTGTCAAGCTTTTTATTTTTTTTATAAGTACTTTTAGTCAGACAGATTATTTATACCGCTCTCCATCTCACATCAAATAAAATTTGTAAGACTGGTGCTCTTAAAGGACAGAACATTTGTAAAATCTACCAAAATATATACACCCCTTCTTAAATTTTATTTCATTAATTACTATAGCTGAGTATTCCTCATATAATTTTGGATGCCCAATAGAAATTATACTTCCTAAATTTAAAAGTTAAAGAAAAATATTGCTTGGTAAATAATTAATGGAAATGACCAGTAATAATGAGTACTCAAAAAACTTATTTTGTTAACAAAGATATTTATTCAGCTGTAACAGGAATCTAAAACCTTGCACAGGGGCAAGTTTAATCAGCTTTTTAAGTTCTATAACAAATAAGACATTTGTCCCATATTTGTAATTATCATAATCAAATAAAACGTAGACTTTTACAACCTTATAAAACTTATCCTGATTTTATTTTCCATCTGCAGAAATTTTCACTTAAATTCAAGATAGAAATTTTCACAAAGCTTTTAAGAGAGTTACCTTACAATTATAGATAGACTTTGTCATGGAAGTTATCTTACCAGAGGGAAATTTACTTAAGTTACATTTTGACAGCTTGAAAATAATGCAGGAATTAGTTTTTCAAAGTGATGACCTGTAAGCTAATAGTTGCTCCATGTTTTCTGCTCTTCAGGTACATAACCCAAATTAGAATTAATGTAGAATCCTAAAAATAATTTTACAAATTAAAAATAATGATGAAACATTCTACTACAACTTGCAAATTTTTTTTCACCATTTCAAACTCTTTTGTTCTAAGACCAGTATACTTAATAATTAAGGAGTACCTTGGACATTTAAATAAAGTAATAATGCAGGAGACCTAAATGGCTGAACAGCAGATATAGACTACTGGAATAATTAAAGTGAACTATATGCCAAAAAGAAACTTTCAGAATCAGAGTGAAGAAATACTTAACTATTATCACCTCAAACATGGGTTCGATATTTTTAACTAATAGGAACAGACTTTTGTTTGTTTGTTGTCTGTAAGAGAGGCCAAGATAACAGGTGAGAAAAACAATATAGTCATAGTGTAACTCCTCCTAATTATAGATCCCTCTTCTCATATTTCCACTTGATTTTGCACAAATGTTCTCTATTTTCATTCTGTGAGTTATAGTAACAGTTTCTCTTCTAAGAGTGCCTACTATGTGCTGGTACATAGTGCATTTCCAATAAAGTAATATTCCTGCAAAACAGATTTTGTCATCATTGTATAAATGATCCTTGGACATTGTTTCAGGACTCAAAGCACAAAAAAAAATAATCTTTTTTGGATTTCCTGTACCTTTGGTGTGTCATGTTTGTTTCTCTATTTCCCCTTTAACTCAATGAGTAGATATTTCAGGTGACAAGACAAATATCTTAACTATATATGATCGAATGTAGTAAAATATGCTGACTTCACCTTTAAAAGATAATTAAGTATATCAGCTGAAAAAACTTATTTTTAAGTGAATTTCTTTAATTTACAAATCCAAATATCTGAAAATTAATCAAACCATATTTAACATATCATGTTACTTGAACCATCTACAAATGAACTTTTAGGATTCCTAGCAACAGTGAAACATCATCTTTAAAAGATGTTAGCAAACACAACAATGATGCTTTCTGAATGAATTTAAAAGAAAGGTCTCCTATGAAAATTAGATTCTTTGTGTATATTTAAATTTTAAAAAAATTGCATATTTTTAAAATATTCAAATATTAAGCATGATGAAAACTCGACAGGTTTCATCATGCGTAACATTTTTCTTTATTCATATCTTGACTGAGGCATTCATTGTCTCTCTACCTTATACATAACATTTAAAAGCCTCTGAGAGACCTGAAGTTATGAAGTGTTTTCCCAGAGTGATGCTGTTGATTTTGACAACAAAATAACGATTTGGTCATCATTTGATATTTGAATATGCATTTAGATTTCCAGACAGAATTATTCTCACAGAAAAAAAAAATAACAGACGTATTCACTTTTATACCTTGCAGTATCTCAATCTCTGGTGTAGTATTGTTTACCCTACCATAATGGAGATGCCTTGACTTAATTTTACACATTTCAAAATACATTCACCTAGTTAACCTATTTGAGTCTTATTGTTGTTGTGTGTTTGAGTTTTCTTAAACAGTTAAATCTTGTAGTAACTTTTTCTGGTTCCAGCAGGTGATTGAACTAATTTAAGCTAATTTATGGGTTAAAACACTGACATATGGGAAAGCCACTTTTTCTTCAATGTGAATTCAACAAAGGCCTCAGCCACATCCTGCACAGAATGTATTTAAGACAAATATAACGTTTTATGTTAGTTTTCAACTGAGATCAAAATATATAACGTAGTCAGAAATGTTAAAATGAGGTCTTCTTTGTGTTCTTGGATCCTAACATGTGGAGAGAATGGGAGTTTGTTTTAATACTTAAATACCCTTAATGGGAGTCCTAGCCTGACATGGATTTCACAAAGCTATTTAGAGAAGAGGAGAGTGTGCTCTACATTTTAATTATTGCAGAAACTAGAGTCATTTTGGCAAACACTTATGCATTTTCTTCATTTAACTCTGACCTTTATTTACATTTGGAAATCACATTGCTGAGAAGTAAATCATAAAATGTGAGACTATACTTTAGGTCATTTCTTAATCAGTTTTTGTTTCCACAGCATAGTCTGAAGTAAACAGAATATTGGCAAACTAAAAGGTATTGTGCAGGAAATCTTTAAATGATAGAATTAATAACACTATATCATGTACCAAAATTATATTAAAATGATTAACATTTTAGATAATAAATAAATTCAAATTATCAGATATTTGAAGTAGAAAATCTCTTAAAGGCTTATATTTCCAACAATAAAAGACCAGCACACATGCAAGCAAATTTACATGTATTATACATTTCTTATATCAATTTTGTCTAGCTAAAATAAATAGCAAATGATTTCAAAGGTAAATAAGCATCTTTAATGCTTATTTAGTAAGAGGAACAAGTTTAAGCACTAACTAGTATTTTGCATACATACCATAAAATACAAAATAGCACGTGCTTTCTGTTTACGTTGGTTACCAATCTTGATATTCAAGGGAAGAGTGTATAAAGTTAACAAGCAATTATTATTTGGCAAATTAGTACTCAACAACCCTGAGTAAATAGGAAGTTTGAAACCTATCTGTTATACAGCTTCTTTAATTTGCATAGCACACTGGTGTGTTTGCTTTGCAAATACTTTGCAATGAATCATCATTTGTACTATACAGTCCAAAGAAAAGCAATCAAAATTCACAGCAAGACAATGAAATTAATTATAACTGTTGAATTCTGTGGTGGTAATTCCTCCTCATGCAGGAAGATTAATTGCATTGCACTTTCCTTGCACTCCACTAAATGATCTGATGAATGTATAATCATTTACAGATTTCTCAAATGCTGAAAATTGATTACCTTTGATTAGCTCTGATCTGCACAAAGAGCTCTGACAGAGTATCAGTGAAACATTACAACATTACAGACAAAGTAACAAATGATTTAATTACCAGTGTGCTTATTAATGTTAGATTCCCTGCAGTGATCCTGGCAAATCAGAGGCCTGTAATAGACCTGTGGGTTTCACTGAATTCCATTAGGGTTTAAATAATATTTCTCACTATTTCTCAAATCTTTCTTTTCATGGCTCCTTAATAACTCTAATTAATTTTAATTTGCACAAAAAAATCCACAGCATCTTTAGAAACTTTTAATTAGCTATAAAATAAAACTCTTCTCCTCCCAGGAAGACATATATGATCATCTTTGGAGTCGGCTCCCCAGCAAGTTCTCATTAATAGAAGTTAGCTCTCTGTGATAGTACCACACATAATTCTCCAGCAAATGTTCACTTGTGCATGTGGTGCAACTTTCATCTTCTAGCTGCAAACAAAACAAGATTTGTTGTATAAGACCAAAGTTAAGGAACAGTATGGTAAAATGTTTGCATGGAGCGTGGTAGGCACCGTCAGGGCACTGGGGTTCTATCGTTTGGTGACAATGCACGGCTTGCAACCATTCTGAGGACTACATAGCGCAGGAGACGAACTGATTAAGAAACCCCAGTATATGCTGAAAGGAATAGAGAGTGCAAGAGAACACTGGCCTAGTTAGACACAGAATGTAATGAATAATGTTGGCACAAACAAATCAAGCCCATCTAAATGAATATGAGAGAACACTCCGATCATTTTGGATTGGCAGCTTTTAGGGCTTTCCCCAATTTGATGCCATTATATATGACATTGGATTATTGTGAGGCAGTGACAATAAAAGCCCAGATGATCAGAGGAGTCAAACAGAGCAGCTTAAATTAAAATATGTGTCTACAAGTGTTTCCAGGCAAAGACAAATTAGAGGCTAGGCAATTAAAAGGTTGTTTAGAACAGAAATGCTGTTATACAGACAACTTTATAATAAATATTTCTTCACGGTGGCTTTGCAGTTCTGCAGAGATGAGGCAAAGGCGCAGGTGTTTCTGGGTGGCATTTCAGAGCCACTAGCTGAAAACCTTAAGATGTGGGATGCACAGCCCCTCACACTGATGAATATGTTCATTATGCTCGGCGCTGTCAGCAGCAAAGCTATCCATCACAGTGCAACAGCAGAGAGTTGGGAGTCGCTTTTTTTTTTGTTGAGAAGTATTGAAGTCAGATTGTTGATGTCAGAAGTCAAAGTATGGTTCAGCTATCTGTTTTATGAATCTGACTGAGACACATTGTGCCTGTGCGCAAACTGATATCTAGCAGAGCTCATTTTAGCAAACGTGTGATTTAGAAGTCAGAAAAACATTCGTACAACCGAACTCATAGCAGGCAGAGGCTGTGGCACGCGTACATAGTTTTTACATTTTAATATGACACCGTTTGGTAGTGTTTATCATCTGAAATCCAAACCATATCAACTTTCTAGCTACGTTATTTAAGATCTGTGTACTCTTGAAAAAAAAAAAAAAATACTCACACAATGAGAAAATATATGAAAGCCCTGCCTCCGCTGCCCAGGGAATGGCCTTGTTGGACTTGGCTCTGTTTTTATTTTCTACTTCAAAATGAATCACAAATAATTGGTGAGCTCACTTGACTTTCAGTACAAAAATAGACACTATATGGGGTAAAAAACGCAATGAGTATTTACTGGTCCCCACACTGAAGCACAATGTGAAACCTTACTAGGAAGCATGCATCAGATAGTAGGACTGGATCCTCTCTCCTCCCTCCCTCTCTCCCTCCCTCCCTCTCTCCATCTCTCCCTCCCTCTCTCCCTCCCTTCCTCTCTCCATCTCTCCCTCCCTCTCTCCCTCTCCTTTCTCTCCCTCTCTCCATCACTTCTGTCTCTCCCTCTCAATATTACTCACTGTATCTGACTATACTATACTATACTATACTATATGTGTAACCTTCATGCTAGACATTCCAGTTGCCAAACCTTGCTAAACTCTTGGCAAACAGGAACACTCTGGACAAAAGAGAATAGATTCTCTACTCTCAGTAAGCTCTTTTGACTCACCTTACTTCAGAAGAGAGCTACCTTCTTTCTTTTCAGTAGACTCTATTTTCATTAATTTGTGATAAAAAAATCAATGGAATGAAGCTTGTTTGGTTATTCCTTCTTAATAACAGAACTTTTAAAACTGTTTTCAGAGTGGACGGCGCAGCTTGGAAACTTGTTTTATTTAAATAAATCTTGAGGATCAAAGTACAGATTGGAAGTGTATTTCTATAAGCGAGGGCTTTGTGCCTCTGAGGGAGCACATGCTTCGAATGCTATTACTCCTGCCAGCCTCTCTGCAAATTTGTAGTGTTTAACAAAAAACAAGCATTTTTTTTTTCAGTTCAAGCCAAGAAGACTCTTTTATTTTTTGCTGATTTCACCCTCTTTCTCTTAGCTAGCAGGCCTCGGGGCGTGTGATGTCATGGTCAGCATCTGCACGGGGGGAGCCAGAAAGCTTTTAATGAATTGCAAACTTTATTCTAGCAAAATACTCTGTCCCAGAGCTTTTTGCCTCCAAACATACAAATATCACGTTGAGAGCTTCAGGAAAGCCCTAGACCTCAGGAGCTCAGAAGCATTAATTATTATTTTTTTTAAAGCAAGGGGGAATTAAGCAACATATACAGAAAAACAATAACAGAGATTATTTTTACCCTAACTTGGTTCAGGGATACCAGATGTAGAGTAAAAGATCTGTGTCTGGAAGGGTCAAGAGTTTGAGTCAAAACTCAACTTCAAGTTAATTGGCTGATGTTTGCAGCTACATAAATTGAAGAGATATAATTTGCCCCTAGTGGAAAGAATCCCTGTTCGTTAGTCTCTATATAAACATCTTCAAAGAAGTCATCTTTCATCTTTCATGATGACAATAAATAGAAAGCAAAAGCAATTGTGAGAGAACTTGTCAGAATGAAAGGGAAAATACAAGATAAAACAAAATCAAAACGAAGATATAACTTTATTCAATCCAGATGCGTACTTGAACCCAGTGTTGTTTAGTAAATCTTAGTTTCGCCTGCCTAATTGAACAGATATATGGACGTTCAGTGCATTTAAGTAAACATGGTTCTATGTACCAGTTTTATATTTTGAAGTATACGCTGGAAAACTATGCAATTAAAAGGCTGTTTTCTTGAATTTCATTTTTATTGTTATTTTTAATCAACTGGAAGTTTCTTTGGAAATCTAGACAGGATGATTTCTTTTAAAAAATCTCTTTTCAGGGGGTGGGGGAAGGAAGGAGCCATTTGAAATATGGATAATGTCTGTCAGGAGTAAATAATCTAGAGATGAGAAAAAGGCACCATATGGAATTCACTAGACACTAACTCTCTTGTCCACCCAAATTATACCAGTGCCCACATAATAAAAGACATTGCAGGGGCTGGCTTGTATGCCTTCCAGGCAGAGCTCCACAGCCAGCAATTAGTTTATATAGTCAGAGGCCAAAAAACCTTATTGTCTTACTGGCTGTATAATTATCTGTTATGATGAACTGTGATTCTAAGAACTATTGTCTTAAACTTGGATCTGTGTGTGGATTAGTTATCTGGCTGAGACCCGAGAGTGGACCTTCCTTTAGTGTCTCTGCCTGAGTGATTTCTCTGGTCTCTTCCCGGCTGGGTAAAACAGAGACTGTTTCTGCATGATTTCTTTGGTTGATGAGAAGCAATTATGCCTTAAATGAAGTCATTCATGTCTGCCATTTTGTTTGCATATTTTCCAGTGTTCACCTGTTATTAAACCTGTCTTTAAACTGTGAGCAAGCTTCAAGTAGACTTTTGTGTATAACACAGTTCGGTAATCAGAGGAAAACAAAATAGATAAAATGTTTTCTGCGCAAATCACTCAAGCAAGAAATCTAATAAAGTGATTAAAATCTAAAATAGCATTTAAGAATTTCCTGGGAATTTTTATTGCTTGGACACCCCCACCCTCACCCTCATCCTATGAAAGATGGCAACTGTCTTAGTTGTCCCAGTGTGAAAGTTATTACCCCATTGTTAACTAACAGAGGAGAAAATAAAAAACACCCAGGAAAGAGGAGTCTTAATATACCTTATCGTTATTGTCAAAAATAGTTCTTTATAATGATATATTGGCATTCGCACAAAGTATTGCTAGAAGAAATTATTTAAAGCTAGTCATATTTATGAATGAGTTCATTATAAATTATGAATTACATATTTAAAGGTCATATGACATAGAGGCTTGCTAATTAAAAATATATTCTATTGAACTTGCAATCACTAAAAGTCATTCAGGGTTGGAAGAGCCAACAAACAAAACCTAAACTACCACTTTTCCTAAGTCACTGTTTC
>JADRCC010573298.1:3313-13947 GCA_019843855.1 Hylomyscus alleni | reverse complement strand
CCTGCCTTTTCCCAGGCTCACAGGCTTCGCTTGGATCCAAGCCTGAGCATGAAGTCTCAAACTGCATGGACCATCTGAGTTTTTATTTTAACAGGGGGAGGAGCTATGTAATGACTGCACTGAACTTTTAATGCCAAATTAGTGGATATTTCTTTAGTATCCAAGACCTCTCTGAAAGTCTCCCGAGTGGCTCACGGTTTTCTAAAGGAAGCGGTTGGACAGAGTGAATATATATTAAAACAGGATTTCCTAAGCTTGACTTATAAGCTCTGGCCTAGGTAGTCCAACGCTGGCTGCCCCACAGCCCTCCATGGAGAGACTGAGAGCTGGTAGCTGCTCAGCCCGTGGCACTCGAACGAACCAGTAGTCTTGATCTGACACTGGAGGCCTGGAAGATTTCTGGAGAGCCGCTGGTCCTCAGTGCATATCATAAAGTCAGAAGAAGCTGAATTTTGATGTCAGTGACGGATGGTGCCCCAACCGCAGAGCAGATGATTAACCAGCAATAGGTGAAGGTAACCAAGACAACGATTTCTATCTCCCTTTAAGCATGGCTTCCCTGACTTTCTTTAATGCTCCCACCCCCACCATTTGGCTGCTGCCCATCATGTGGCCGACCACAATACCTGCCTTAACACACAGAGAATGGCTTTCTTCTTTCTCTCTTCTACCTTCCATTCCTGGGCCCTGCCATACTTCATTTCTTCCCTGCCTGTGGGGGTGGGGGCTCCTTTTAAACGCTAATAAAATGACTCCAAGCTTTCTTTTGAGTCCATTCTCAATTTTGTTAGTGAGACTAAGAACTCCAAGAGGGAACTCCAATTTCTCTAGTACTATGCACCAACTCTGGTGAGAGCCCCCCCCCCCGCCCAAATTCTCCATAACAAAATGGAAGATGTCGTTCTATAAGAAACATACACAAAGGGGAAGTGCTCACAGGAGATTATGCAGAATACAGGGAGCCAAGGAAAGTCAAGGGTTAGCCTTGCTTATCTTACAACAACACCCCAATCCCCACTATGTCCCAGAAGTGGAGAAAGCCTGAAATGCCAGACAAGATGCAACCTCCCAGGTTCTCCAGGAGGGGGCACCAGGAGACCAGCGTGCAGACAGAGTAGTGTCACTCGGGAGATTATGCAACGATGAGGACGCAGACTCCAGGGACTGAGATGGCTGACGCGGGAGAAAACCCGCCCAGCTGTGGCCCAAGAGGCCAGAGTCCCCAGAGGGCAGGACGTTATTCGAGAATCTTCCTCCTTCCCATGAAACCCTGGAAACTGCTTAGTTGTTTTTTTGGTTGACTTGACTCTGCATACAGCTATCAGCTGCCTGTGAACGCCGTGACACACTGCGTCAGTACTGGCGATTGTTTTCTAAGGAGACTGCTCAGAATTCTTTTTTTTTTTTTTTTTTTTTCGAGACTAAATAATAATAGTTATTAAAGGCACCAACCATCTCGTGCGCTGCTCCTCTATGCCTTCAGCGAGCTAGGGGCTGGGCAAACATCATGTAGTTTTTTCCTATCGTTTTTTTTTCCCCCTCCCACCTGCTGCCAGGGGTCCTGCTAGCATCTTGTATCAGCCTCCCCGCTGAGTTAAACACAGCCTGTTAGAAAAACCCAGAGAGGGAAGAAGAGAAGCATAGGACATTAGTCTCTTCCCAAATATCCCCAAATATATTCCACTTATTTACCCTGGAAAGAGCATGCATCCGTGTTGAGAGGGTGAGAAAGATTCTGCACATGGCGTTCTACCCAACTCAGCAAAGTTACTGCTTAGAGATTTGTTTTGTTCTGCTTTGAATTTCCTTCAAATGTATCAGTGCTCTGGCTGGATAGTGTATTTAGAAAAAGGATCCTGGTAAAGCAGGAGATGAGAGATATTATGGAATTCTCCATGGGTAAGGAAATGGGCTGGTAACCTGTGCCTTTTACTATGTCGTCGAAGAAAAGCCATAAATGACTTTTAAAAGGAATTAAGATGTCAAAATGAGGCTTGTCTCATTGAAGACTGCAGATGACTTGGAAAATATGTGGAGGAAGAGAACATAAACTTACAGTCCTGCAATCCAGAGATCGTTGCTGCCATGTAATTCATTGTATACACAGACGTATACATGCCATGCTTTAAAGTGTTATATTAGACATAGTGGCTACAATGCGTTACTTCCCTCCTGAAAATATCCATAATTCAAATATTTTCAAGTTAGTCCTCATCATGTGTCAGGCAAATCTAACCTAATATATCCGGCTAGTGCAGGAAGGAAGGACCAGGGGGTGGTCTCACTATTTTCAGTATTTTGGTCCTGATGACATCACTAAGTCAGTATGTTTTGAACACTCTGGTATTCCTTCCCCTCCCCATTTAGGGGTTGCTGGAAAAGAAAGTGAGGGTGAATGGGTATTTTAAGATACTCCAGTATGTATGCAAATACTTTCCCAGAATCGTGGTGCCAGTTTGTAATCCAGCCAATTGAGGGTCAGAACTTTGTCAGTTTTGCACTTACAAAGAAGCCTCTCTCATTGTTCTAACCTGCATTCCTGTGTCTTTTTTCTCTCGGATTACTCAGAACTCTTTTTAAAGGCTCTTTGCAAGGGAAAGAGAAATAGATTCATGCACTCAAAACCACAAGTAGGAGACGAAGAACAAGAGAGACCTGGAGGCTGAGTGTGTGAAGGTGGTTAAGGCTTGGTGAGACCGTCTCTCTTTCATAAAATGATGCTTTAATGGGCATCTGACCTTTGTGGGATTAGATGCGCTCACCTCCCTGAAATTCATATGCTCAATAGTCTTCAAGTGGATGGTCTCAGGAAGACTTTGGGATGTGATTGGGTAGAAATGGAAAATCCATCAAATGGATTGACAGACTTGTCAAGGAGACACTCTGGAAACTTCTCTGGCCCTCCACCATGTGAGCACCCAAGGAAAAGACAACAGCTGTGATTCAGAATGGGGCCTCACTAGACCGAAAACTGGTCAGTGCCTTGATTTTGGAGTCTCCAGATCTGTGAGAAGGGCACTCCCGTTTTTATAATGGTGTTCCGTGATAGTGGCTCAAGAGGTGGGGAGGCAGTCAATAGCTATCAATGCTGGAGAGGAGATGGCCCCAAGGATTCAAGTTAGAATAATTCTTGAAGTTGGTCACCCACCTGTGATGACTGTAAGACCTACACCTTTCACAAAGTCTAAGCACAGGGAATGCTGAGGGTTTTTGGCCTCACATGAGACAGAACTGTGGCTTGGAGTGGGAGATGGGTTTGGACAAGTATATCACTCTATGACTCAAGCCGGATAGTGTGCGTCGTGTGTGGGTGGATTCGTGCCATCGCATGCCTGTGACTGAACCTCCTTACTGATGTCACTTCCCTTATTTTAGTGTGGATGGAAGCCACAGGAAGCTGTGTTAGAAGGAGATCGTTAAGAAACAGGCATGCACTGGGGCAGCAACTCCATTTTCTCAAGTACCATTTTGCTGAAAAACAACTTGCCAGAAACCTAATTTACAAAGTTTTAAGAAAGCTTAAAGAGCTTGAATTTCAGTCAGCCTTGCCCCACACTTTTTTTTTTTTAAAAAAAAAAAAAAAAAAAAAAAAAAAAACAAAGCCAAAGTTAAGTTCAGAGGCAGGTGCAAGAATAGGCAGCAAAAGTAAGGGCAGAAACTAAACTAATGCTTATGTACAAAATCTTCAATGAATCAGGAAAATTGGTCATTTTTCAAGTTAATTTTAGCAAACTGGCTTTCAACAAATTGGCTCCTATCCCTGTTTGGTACCATCTCCCAGAAATACCTCCTTTTGCTTTTATTCTATTGAGTTGTTTCCAACCAAGTTACTTTACCTGAGCCTTGAGATTTTGCCATTCCTAAGAATGCCCTCAACCTTCAACCTTTTCACCCAGAACATAAAGGTTTAAGCACTGGCTGCCTCATCCCGGTTGTAGGCTCAGAGAAAAGCTGAGTCAAACCCTGTGAATATTCAAAGAGCCCAAAGCTGGGGAAATTCATACAAGTGAAACAAGTTTACACAGGATATTTTGAAGTAATAATCCTCAATGAAAAACACTAACAGTAAGGAGATCATCCATCCCAGGTGAAATAGACAGTTGGGAAGATAGTTTTTGGACAAGTATCTTCCATAGATGGTAGATTATGGTCTGGGGGTCCTTTGTGAATAGACTTTTGTAATTATCAGACATTCTTCATAACCTTTGCAGTTAATCGAGTCATTTTGTTTTTAAGTGTCACAAAGATGACTCTTCTGATTCTTACTTTTATGAATATAAAGTTTCCGTGGTGATGGACTGCTGGACCTGAGCTCACTCACCTTGCCAGCCTCTATCCCTAGCAATGGGGCTGGGGTAGCCTAATGATGGAGGTCAGTGATGCCCACCAGTTTTCCTCACCACACGTCCCTCTTTTTCCCAATACTTTCATGCTCTTCCAATCATCAACACTGAGCAAAAATAAGTAAGCAAAAAGGTCTGCTCCCTCTAATTTCTTCTGCTCCAGGGGTGAGTTGTCAAGCATTTGATCCACTCCAGAAAAAATGGAATTCAAAAGCTTGGTGTTCGTAAGAGAAAGAGAGACGGGTAGGAAGAGATTGCTGGACGTCGCTTTCTGCCAGTTTGTAGGCATTTTCCTAGTTTAAGGCTAGATCCGGATCTCCCTCATCTTTTATTGTTGTAGCCATAGAAGGTAGAAGACTTCGTGATGCTCAGAAAAACAAACCTTAGACAAAATTCACCTTTCTGCACATTGAATCATGACAGAAGTCCATTAGGCATGTATTATTTGCTATGTATCATGGTGGCTCCTAGGAAATGTCAAGTTCAATATATGTACAGCATGTAAGGGAAGAGAAACATATTTACAGACATTTTAACAGTGTTTATGTATTAAATCCTAAGGTCTTAGGTAATGTGAACGGGGATAATAAATACATCAACAGATGTGGTATGGGAATTCAAATTGTGACTAAGGAAGTTGTAAGAGTGGGCTGGATAAAAGGTCGAAAGGGCATTAATGTATGGCCCAAAGACATAAATGAGGAAATGGAGTTGACCAATGGATAGAGAACACTTTCTTTCATCTGCCGTGCTGGAAATTTAGCAAAGTTGGAGTGGTTGCTCACTTAAACTCACCTCCACAGACTTCTAGACTTGAAGATGATTTATCCATATACTCAAACATGACTTGCTCTTAGTCAAAAATATGTATTGAATATACTCCTTTAAGGAAATATAGTGCACAGACACATAGGTTGATGGATTTATAGATAAATACATGACAGCTAGTTAACTAAGAGAATTAAGGCAGATGGGAATACAACCAATAACAAATATAAAACTGTTCACACTCCACTTTTTGTTGTTGATCTATCTACCTTCTACCCAACAGAAGGAACATGTTCACACTTTATACGAGGCAGCATTACCTCTGATCTACGAGCCATTTCATTTCAGAACATCTAACTGTTACAATTTTGCCCACTGCCAGGTTGAGAAAAGGCCTTTGCATATATCCCCCACTGCAGAGCAATCCAATTTTCTCATAGTATCCATCTGGTGTTTATATCCATCTCTTGAAATGCAAGGGATGTTGGAAATTAGATCAGAAGTATTCCACGTGGAATGGAGTAGAGATTCATGTTACACACAAGGGAAGAGAGGTGTTTGTTTGAGATGTCACCAGGGCACATCCAGTTAAAGATCTTTGGAAGATCTTTGGAAGGCTAGGCTGTATCATCCATAATCCATTAACTACTGTAGTTTTCATTCATTAACCACAGTTGTCACTGTGGGTCAGAAGCAGCAGAGTCCCTTGTTCACTCTGAAGGAGCTTTTGTGATTAGATTCTCATTGGAATTTACAGAACAGCTGGATTGGTCACACTGTGTCATGGACAAAAGCCTTCCACTTATAGTGTCTGTCTTTAAGATAGTTGGAGACTGTGATATGTTGCTTGAAGTAAATACATGGGGCTGTGAGGTAGCACAGGGAACCCTGTCTGGGATCTAGCTTCCTGCAGGAAAAGCATCTGCAGACCTACAGTGTTCGCCTCTCCCAGAGAAAGAGGAGAGACCATGTATCAGAGCTAACTGGGACTCAGCACATAGGCCAGACTTGCCTCCTCTGTCATCCAGGCACACTAACTTTTGTAGGATCTATGGGACTCTCAGGCACCAGATTTCTATTTTTCCTTCACTATCCTGGGCATACAGCATCCTTGCTATGGACCATGGTTTGGCTTCAGGTGGCTGCTTCAGATTAGTCCTTGTTGCTGCGTTACAAGGTAAAGTAGCCCAGAGAGCAGTGAGTCCAAAGGAGAGCCTTTCCCAGCAAAATAATCTCATCCCAAGCCAGAAACCACAGCAAAGCTTGCTGGTGTGTCCTATGGTCAGAGTTAACCATAGGGTCAAGTTGTGAAGGTGACTAAGAAATGTGTTTCCTTGACTGAAGTGCCCGTCCTGTCACATGAAGTCATAGCTCTGTTTCTAATAAAGCTCAATAAGAGAAACCCATCAATGTGGTAGAAAAACAGAGGTTTCTATCACACTATATTTGTACCACTGAACACTGCTCTCATGTTCTGTGTTAACTGCATGTCACCAACATCATGCCAATAACTTCTGATCAGAGCCATGTTCTCTACACAATATCAGTGAAAGGAACCAGTCAGCGCAGTATCCTACTGGGTGGTAAAGCTACATAAATAAATGGCATGCTATCCTATATACATCTTTCTGGAAAGCATTGTCCCCCATGGGTAGGTAAACACTGGTTTCTGCCTATTTACCTTTCTTACAGCTAGGTTGTCCAAACACATTCTACGAATACATGTAGATATCAGTCCCTCTCTTGATAATAATAGTATCTAAAACTGTTATCAAGAGCTTCCAGACTCACACAGTTAAAATGTTTTGAGAATCTTATTCAAGCGGTTCATCATGTTCGATGTCACCAATCAAGGACTGTACCTGTTCTTTAGCTTAAAAGCCTGTACATTAGGTTATCAAACATGTTATCCCCATTTAGTGTGAACTTGAGGACGCTATGCCCACTTCCTCCTAAAGTTCTCTACCATTTCACTTCACCTTGCATTTCTTGCCCAGGTCTCAGGCGTTAAGTTCACAGAGGTAATATTTTTTTTGGTTTTCATTTTTCATCCTTTGAAAGGCAAATCCAGTGACAAAGTCACTTAACACTAGCTCAGAAGAACCGTGAGTCACCAGGGACAATCTTTCTGTCAATATTCAGAGGGATGATGTGAAATGTCTGCAAGCCAAAAGCAAGGGAATCCTGCCACAGTGTGCACAGAAGGAAAGAAGTCAGACTGTTGGATCAGCATGCAATTATGAATTAATAATAGATGGAATGATAGCCAAAAAGGAACTTGGCAAAACTCCTGGGTGCTTCACATAGCACAATTTCTATGATCTGCTTTGCCTAAGAAGAATAGAACACACTCCTAGCTTTGCTCAAGGCCAGAGGGCTTGGCATCAGTCCAAAGACTAGTAACAGGGACCCTGCTCCTAGAACAACCCCTCTGCAAGCCCTTGCTTTCTCCCTAGCATCCTGAACAGCTATCTATGGGAAGGAAGCCATGGACTTGGCTAGCTCCACAAAATGAAACCCCAAGTCTTTCCAGCAAGCATGCATAGTGTCTCCTCCAACATTTGCTAAAGTTCAGTCCTAGGAAGAGAATGGAGTGGTATTCTCCATATGAATGGTTACATATGAATGCCCTGGGGAGATTGTAGAAACGTACGTGTACATGATCTTTAAAACAAGCCAATACCTAGAAAAAGAACCAGTTCCCCTCCAAAGATGGTTCCCTGGAGATTCTCAAAATTTCTTCCATTACTGCTCCTATAATGTTCTTCCCATCCTTGCCTACTTCAGCATAGCATGTATCTGCATATTTAAAGTCCTCGAGCCAAAATACACAGCCAAAGTCTCAGAACAGAAATATCTACATTTCGAGTTAATAATGTTTATATAGCAGCACAAGTCACTTTATTTCCTGATGGTAGTTTTAAAAAAGATTGTGTTTCAAGTCTTGCATGACCTCTTTATCAAGTGGTGCATGCCTTTAATTCTAGCACTTGGGAGACAGAAGCTGGAGGGCCTCTGTGAATTTGTAGACAGTATGATCTACAGAGTGAGTTCTAGCACAGCCAGGGCTACACAGAGAAATCCTGTGTTAAATAGCAAACAAAGAAACAAACCAGAAAACAAAGCAAACCACAACAAGATCACATCTTTTTATCCTTCCCCACTCAATTGTTAGAGTGCTCCAATTAATTTTTAAGAAAACAGCTAGCATAACTTTGTTTGGGCGCCCCCTTAACAACTCATCCAAGAATCGTAGTACTTCATTAACTGTGGTTTGAATGTAAAATTCTGGTATAGGCTCCTGTTTTTGAATACTTGGTCACCAGCTGGTGGAGCTGCTTGGAAAGCCTGTGGAACCTTTAGGAGGTGGAGCCTTGCTGGTGGAGGTAGAGGAGGTAGAATAATAGGGATAGACCTTGGGGTTTCATAGCCCAGCCACACTTTCTGTTTGGTTGCTTGTTTTGTTCTTATTGTTTGACTGCAGAAAAAAATGTGACTAAAGGAGCCCTCTCCCTCTCTCTCTCTTTCTGTCTCTCTCTGTCTCTGTCTCTGTCTCTCTCTTTCTTTTTTCTCTCTCTCTCTCTCCTCTACCCTTGCCTCTCTCAACACAAGAACAGATCCATCTAATTGCAGACCAGAATAAACTGCTCCTTCTTTAACTGCCTTGTCAGATATTTGGTCACAGCCATTACAGAAATGATTAATGTAAGCACAACCACAGCAAAGTGTTGGTGCTGTGTAGGAATGGCAGGAAGCAGTCTAGAGATCGTGGGGGTTGGGATGGAAAGTCCCCTCAGGGCACACTGTAGCAAGACTGGTTCCAGGAACCAGAGCCTAGGCTTGCCTAATCGAAGCCAACTGTTCCTAGTATTCAAAAGATGTCAGTTGCGCTAAACCCATTTATTTCCATCAGCCTCTCCAATTTTGATAACTTATCTTTACGTCATCTAAAATAAGCTCTCCCAACACCAGACGACATTCAAGTGGATATACCATTTCTAAAGTTTGGCTTGGGAAGGTGAGCCTCAGATTGGTCAAAGGTCCTACTTCAACCAGGGCGAGAAGTGCCTCCTCGAAATGCCTATGGAAATCCAAAGGTAGCTATCTCAATCCCTACACTGACATAATTCTCAGAGCAGTTTTCATTCTTACTTTATTTAGGATGGTTTTTATGTGTAATATTCTTCTTACTGTAGTATGCTCCCAGAAATCAGGTTGTATCTTACACAGTTTATATGGTCCCAATGCAACTAGCGTATAGCATTTCACAGACAGCTCAACAAATAGCTGTTAAAAACAAAACAAAACAAAACAAAACAAAACAAAAATAAAAAAACCAACCAACCAAACAAACAAAAAAACCACTTAATGAAAACAGGTTCAAGAGCCCAGAAATCATTTCTGAATGGCACAGTTTGTTTGAGTTCAGTCTGTCATTGGATTTAGCTGGCAGAGCGTATTTTCAGACTTGCTTCGAGTGACACTGCTTGACGCTTTACTTTGCTTTGCTTGACGCCATGTAATGTAGTCTCATCTGCCCCAAAGTCTATCTCCTTTTGAGCAGGTCTATGTGGCTAAAATAAAAAGTCCATATTGTATGTCTATACCTTTAATGGATCCTGAAGAAGCAAAAAATACTTCTTGAAGTATTTTTTTTCCTAAATAAAAGTCATCTATACATATAGAAATTGAATAATGGTTAAGATATCATAATGCTCCCTGATTTACCGAATTTTTATGGTGTGCCACACCATCAGATGCACTGTCCCAATATAAACTCTCCAGCAATCATATTGAGGACATTATTATTATTCCCATTTTTTTTTTAAGTGAAGAAGCTTGTGAATGAGAGACAACCAGTCATCTGATAAAAGCTACACAAGAGCGAAAAAACCTGAACACAACCAGAGAGCGTCCAATGCTTTAGAAGGAAGGAGGTCCTTGGGGCTTGTTGCCAAGGATTTTATTTTTCTCCACATGATTCAGACCTCATCAGCAGTAAAAGCCTAGGCAACAAGATGCCTGCTGTCAGGTTGCGCTGCCCTGGGGAGAGCCCGAGACCCTGCTTGTCATCTCAGGGCTCTGAAAAAGGCTCCAGATAAAAAGTCCTTCAAGACAACTAAATGATGTCACTTTCTCCCATTAGGATGTGTACCAAAGAGGCCATTTAGTGACGTTCTCACTTCCAGGCTCAGAAAGGAAATCCAAGGAGACAGTGGCTTGTCATGACCAGTCGGGGGGGGGATGCAGAAAGGGCTGTGGAGGGGGCACCTAAGCAGGCAGCTGCTGGTGGTGGGGGTCCTTAGACTCAGGTACTGCACACGGTCTTTCCAAATATAGTGAGCTTTATGTGAAGCAGAATGGCACACTGGGAAATCCTAGCAAGGATAAGCTCATGCACACTTCAGGGCACAGAAGACGCGACTGGATGTTGTCCAGTGTAGCTAACTGTGTGGCCCTTAAACCAGTAAGCGATGAACAACTGCCCATCTCTGTCTTAACCCTGGTCATCCTAAATTCAAA
>JADRCC010573297.1:8015-19730 GCA_019843855.1 Hylomyscus alleni | reverse complement strand
AAAAAAAAATAAATAAAAAGAAGAAAGAAAGCTCCTTTCTTATTACATAACCCCCGATTGACTTAATTAAGCTGGTATTTCGCTTCTATGAATAACAAACCCAATCTGTAAGCCTTGGGTGAATTAACTGTTTTAGGTGCAGAATTGAAGGATTTGGGCCCAACTGGGTAGATTTCTTGAATTTATTGCATCTAAATACTGTGGAATTTTACGAGACAGCCAGTGGAATACAAAATGAACAAAGAAACTTTCTTTCTTTTTTTTTTTTTAAGTCCCCTGTGGCTTGTATTTACCACATTGTTTATTGGTCGTTGTCTTTACTGTGGGTATTGTTCTGCCCCAAGCATTATTTTTCAGTCCATAAAAGCAGGGATGCTACGTCCCCTTTACTAACTGGGAACCCAATCAGTATCATTTAATTGCCTTCATGAATCAATTGATCCGTATCTGCAGATACTGTTTCATGAATGTTCTAACTTGTACATGTGAGAAATTGATTATCAATCTGCAGAGTTTTTGTTTGTTTTTGAGACAGGGCTCTCTGTGTATCTCTGGCTATCCTACAACCAGGCTAGCCTTGAACTCAGAGATCCACCTGCCTCTGCCTCCCAAGTGTTGGGATTAAAGGCACACATGACCACCAATTTTTTTTTCTTTTTTCTTTTTTTTTTGGTTTTTCAAGACAGGGTTTCTCTGTGTAGCCCTGACTGTCCTAGAACTCACTCTGTAGACCAGGCTGGCCTCGGACTCAGAAATCTGCCTGCCTCTGCCTCCCAAGTGCTGGGATAGAAGGCGTGGGCCACCACCGTCCAGCGACCACCAATTCTTATTTGCTATGTTGTCTGTATTCTTCAGTTCATACTATTAACAGATATCACAGAGTGGCTTTAAAAAAAAAAGCCTGTTTTTTTTTTTTTCTTTTTTGCATAGTTCTGAAGACTTCACTTTCTATCAGGACTCTTTTCCTGGTTTGGGAAACTGCTTTGCCCTCTCAGGACCCTTCCTCTGAAGATGCCTGGAAGAAAGAGAGCAGGAGTGAGCACAAATTCTGGGAGTCTCTTCTGGGAAGAAGATTAATCCCCTCAGACCACGATCCTACTACATGACCTCGTTTAACCTTAATTACTTCCTCAGAGGTGATGTTTCCAGTGCAGCTGCCCTGGGGGATGCATTCTGTTTCCAACATGGCCTAGAAGACAGCATTAGGCAACTTTAAGGGGAGATTGGATTTTTTTCCTCTTCTTCTTTTTTAATCCCAAAGGCACTCAGAACATTGCGGAGAAAGAGAAGAAATCAGTATTAACTCAAAGAATGAATAAACTAGGCAATAATTTATTACCTCGATCATTTTTATTAAAAACCACTTTTATAATACCGATGTCTTGTTTTCATTTTATGTGGTGGAAAGAAGTGTAATGCTAAATGGATTGACGGGATATTTGACCTCTCTGTGGAAAAGAGTAAAATAAAAGCAAGAATTTCCCCAACCTACCTACTGTTACTCCAGTCACCATCCCCCACTTTCTCATCCTTCCCTCCCTTCATTTTCCCTCCCTTCCTCCCTCCCTCTTTGCTTCCTTTATACCGGTGGTTCTCAGCCTATGGGTCATGTCCCTCCTGGGGAATTGAAGGACTCTTTCTCAGCGATCCCCTAAGACCATCAGAAAGCACAGAGATTTACATCAGAGCTAGTAACAGTAACAAGTTATGAAGGTACAACGAAAATAATGTTACGGTCGGGGGTTACCACAACATGAGGAACCATATAAAAGGGTCGAAGTGCTTGGAAGGCTGAGAACCGCTGCCTTATTCTTTCCTTAACTACTGTGAAGTTAGTGTTAGATGCCAACTTGACAGAATCTTGAACTGCCTCCATAAAACCCAGGAGACAAGCCCTCGCTTGTAAGACCTGTGAGGGCTTCTCTAAGTCAGGTTACCTTCTTGGCACGTCTGTGGCACACCATCTTGATTGGAGGTGGGAAGACCCAGACTGATGGCTTCACCCTCTGAGTTAGCATCCTGGACTGCACAGACTGGAGAAGGCTCGGTAAACACGAGGTCTTGATTGTGGATAAGTCACGACCAGCTGTTTCTTGCTCTCGCTGCCTTGACTCCCCTTCCATGATGGACTGTACCTTCACTTTTGAGACAGAAGAAACCATTTCCCCCTTAAGTTGTCTTAAATGTCAGAGTATTTTATCCCAGCAACAGGAAAAGAAACTAAGACACTCTACCTGTATTAGTTATTCATACCTCTTAAGACATGAAGTGAATACTATCGTCAAAGTGGTAGTACATGCCTGTAATTTTCACACATTGGAGTGTGTGTGCCAGGAGGATATTGAGTCTGAGGGTGGCTAGGGCTTCGTAGTGAGACCCTGTGTTGGGAAGTTTGACCTGCTAATAACTAAGGTCAAAGTCTGATGTTGCTGGGAAGCCCAGAGCTCAGTGCAAAATGGTGGACTCTCTTTACTAGCAAGGTTTCTCCCTCTCTGACCCTGTCTGTCTGGGGAACTCGAAACCTCCATACCCTGTGGAATGTCATGTAGCCTTGGTGAGGTTACAGTCCAGCCTCCTATCTGCTGATCTCAAACCCATTCAGCAAACACCTGAGATTCCTGGAATGCCTCCCCATGCTGATGAGGCATTTCAGGACCTTAGCCTTCAGCCAATGACGTTTTCCTCACCCTGGATATTCCTACCACCTTCCCCAAAACTATATAACTCCTGATTCACCCCAAATAAGGTAGATCTTTCTCCCCCGAAGCTGATCCCCAAGTGTCGTCATTTCTGTTCATACACAGAGGCCATCTGAAATCCTGTTTGTCAACTCTGCTCCCTTTGTCCTCATGGGCCAGTGGCCAATGACCCCTGGGAGAAGGGAGGGCCATAACCTTGTCTCTGTTTTTCTACCTTGTGTATAATGGGTTACAAACAAACAAAAGCCAAAGAAACAAAGCTGGCAGATCAATACAGCACCCTCTCAGGATTTATAAACAGCTGTAGTGTTCTAGATAGTGTGATATTGGTGAAAGGATATTGGGCAAATCAATGAGGAAGAGTACACAGCCCAGACATACAGTCTATAGTTTGACAAAGGACTAGAGCTGAGACAGATTAATGCTGGAAATACTAAACAACTACAAGCAAAAAAATGAATTTAGGTACAGACTGACTCCATCATGGAAATCAACCCAAGGGATCACCTGTCTTAAATGTAATGTGTCAACAGCAAGATTAATTAATTAATAATTAATGCAATTCCAATTACATGAACAAGCTTAATTTGGTCAAAATTAAAGATTTGTACTCTGTGTAAAGAATATGAAAAACAATAGGCCAGAATAGGCTGTAAGCTTTGTTGTTGTTGTTGTTGTTTTGAGACAGCATTTCTCTGTGTAGTCCTGGCTGCCCTGGAACTTATTCTGTAGATCAGGCTAGCCTCAAACTCAGAAATCTGACTGCCTCTGTCTCCCGAGTGCTGGGATTAAAGGCATGGACTATCATTGCCTGCCTAGGCTGTAAATTAAATACTTGCAAAATCAATATATGATAAAAGACTGTAGGCCACAGTATGCCGTAGACTCTTAAAAACAAAACAAAACAAAACAAAAACTCAAACTAACCTGTTTTTAAAAATTGGCCAAAGAGCCAACAGACATCTCACTAAAGAGTATGGAAAATAAACATAAGAAGATGGTCCACATGCAACAACATTGGGGGACTTCAGATTCAAACAAGGGTGAGATCGCCTACCTACGCAGGATGCCAAGGCTAAAATCAGGACTCTGACAACTCTGAATGGTGATGAAGAAGACCCGAAGCTCCATGCTTGAGGGGTTGCAAAATGGCAGATGTAGCATTGTGGAAGACACAAAGCTAAGCACACCCTTAATTCTGTCTAGTAATTGTGGCTCTTGGCACCCAAAGGAAGATTATATCCACATAAAATTCTGCATGTGGATACTAATATCTCTCTCTCCTTCTCCCTCTTCCTCTCTCTCTTCCTTTCTCCCCTTTACTTCCCCCTACCAGTGTGTGTGTGTGTGTGTGTGTATGTGTGTGTGTGTGTGTGTGTAGAAGTCAGTGATCAACTTCTTGAATGCTCTTTATCAAGAGCTATCTTTTGTTTTCTAGACAGGGTCTCTCACTGGAATATGGGGCTTATAAATTAGGATAGGCTACTGGTCAGTGAATCATAGAGATCCTCCTGCCTCTGCTTCCCAGAGATTACAAGCAAGTGCCACAGAACCTGGCTGTTTCCATGGGTCCCGGGACTCCAGTTCAGGGCCTCATGTTATGCAGTAAGTGTTTTATTAACTGAGCAGCTTCCCCAGCCCTAGATACAGATAGCAGCTTTATCGCTAATTGTTAACCAGCCACCATGTTCTTTACAAGGTTAATGAAAAGGAAGCCACAATCTTATCCAATCATGGAATATGAATCAGTATAAGAAACAAAATGGCAAACTAAGAAAAGACATAGAGGAATGTAGATACATATTCCCAAAAGGAAGAAGGCAGTCTGAAAAGATTATATACTATGTGGCATTTTGTAAGAGGAAAGTTATGGTAACAGTAAAAAGATCAGAGATTAGGAAACAAGGGAGAAATGTGTAGGTGGAGCCCAGAGGAATTTCAGGACAGTGAAACATTGTATCTTGAAGCAGTTCTGGTATGTTTACATTTCATTATACATTTGTCAAACAGTCATCAAAAGTACACCACCAAGAGTTAACCCTGACAGAAACTCTGAACTTGTCAACGTGCTAGGGTTGTCTCATCAATTGTAACAAGATACAAAACAAAAGCTACAACAAGATTAACAAGGGAGGGGACTGGAGAGATGGCTCGGTGGTTAAGAGAAATTCTTACTCTTGCAGCAGAGTCCTTGGGTTCAGTTCCCAGCCCCGACTTGGTGTCTCACAACCACCTGTAGATGGCTACTGGTGATCTGATGCCCTCTTCTGGTCTCCCTGGGTACTGCATGCACATGCATGCAAGGCAAAAACACTCACATCTGTTAAAAAAAAAAAAAAGGTTAACGTAAGAAAGAAGCCAGTCTACAGAGGAACAGTGGAAATCCTGACAACCAGAGGAACAGAGCAAAGGAGAGAGAGGAGGGAGCTATAACAGGTCATATACCATATGGCTCTCTCCTCCGCTCACAGGCTCACTTCCTTTCTCCGGAGTGCTTTCTCCTTTATTAATAATCTGTCTATTTCTAGTCCATGTCTAACTTAAAAGGCATGACTTTTGCTCCATCTTCTGGCTGCTTCCGGGCTCTTTACCTAGCCTGAACTATGTCCCTTCCTTTAGTAAAATGGTCCTTGGACTTCATTCCGAGTCCATCTCTAAGATCTTTCTTGAGACGAAGAACCCCAGAAGGGTGGATACTGGTAGAGGATACACAGCTTGTTCATGCTTGGGGATGGAGATGGAGGAACGTCTCTGGATTTTCTTCACTGTGAAGTTAAAAGCTGCTCTAAAAAGGAGGTTTTTGTTTGTTTGTTTAAACACATATAGAAAGGGCTCCAGTCAATATTTAGACATTAACAATAAGGAATATGAGAAAGACTCAACACAAGGCAAGTGTTAAAGGGGTTGCCCACTAATTAACAGAGGCTGCCTGCGCTTTCTGAAGATGTCTTTTTCCTTTATGACTCTTACAGTGCCACCACTCTCTTTAATATCTGGACCAAATACGCCCCCAGGCTGCCGTCCGACTATTACAACGAGAAGCTTCTGAAGGTTGGAGACAGCCTCTGTCAAATAAAAGTAAGTAGTTTCGAAGCAGACAGAGAGCCAGTGAGGAACAAGCTCCTTTGGCTACTTAGTATTTGGATTGGTACCCTTCTAAGTCAAAAGGGTGTAATTTTTTTAAAAAAATATTGGAAAACAATATGCAAATAAATAAAATTGTAATGAGATACAGTAACAGCCTTAACAACTACAAAGTCTGCCCTTTTATTTTGTATTTGAAAGTCTCCAGGTGGTTCCTTTAGGGACCAGAGGCAGGCTGGGACAGGAAGGCAGCTTAGCTCAGTGGAGGGTGTGGTAGGCCCGTAGCAGGAAGTGCTGAGTCACCATGTTCCTACCTTATACAAAGGAGCCCAGACACCACTTCCTGTTGTTTTTCCCTAGGCTGCCCTGTCAATCCTCAGGCCAATGGCCTGGCTGTTCAGTGTCCTGTTTTAATGACTTTTAGTTTTCAAAATATTTTTGCTGTACTGAGAGTCTAGCAACTGTGGCATATATGCTCTGTATTGTACCAGAAACTGAGCGAGTACCATAATGTTAGTTCTGTGTCAGGGTCTATGTTTTTGAATGTCATGGACCTGGGCTTGGCTTGATAAGACCATGCCATGGCTGGGCTTTCAGTTTGTGAATTTGTGAGTTTAACTCCAAATCTCTGGCTTAAGTCCAAATACAGCAAGTTCTATTCAATGCTGGACAAGGAGTTATTTTATCCACAGGAATTTTAGGCGAGGCATGGGCAGTGTGAGTGAGTGCCTTCTTAATTTTTCAGTTTCCCAACTTGATTTTCTTCCTGCATGTCTATTTCTTAGACTTTAATCGATGTACTGGAAGGCGAAGTTACCAAATAGAGCAGGGGTTCTCAACCTATGGGTCGAGTCACATATCTTCTATCAGATATATTCGTGTTACAATTCAAAACAGTAGCTAACTTAAAGTTATGAGGTAGCAATGAAATGAGTTTATGGTTGGGAGTAACTACAGCATGAGGAACTGTATTATAAAGGGTTGCAGTGGCGTTAGGGAGCTTGAGGACTACTGAAATAGAGAAGGTATAGAAAGGCTTCCATTTTAAAACACCATCAATGCAAAAGTACAACACTTAGGTAAGATAAAGAGATAAATTATTTTTCTGAAGCCAAATGTGAGTGGCCATGGCTTAGGGACATGGATTCAGGTTACCCCCAAATTACTTGCCCAATGTGGTTAAGTTTCACAAAGCCTTTATAGTCATTTATGACTTTTTAGTCACACACGAAGACACTTTTCAAATATCTTGGTAGAAACATGAAGCAGGCAGGTCACAGCAAAGTGGGAAATCTCTGCAAGCCTCAGCTAACTATCTGATGACCTATTTAGCCTTTGGGTTGGTGGCAGTTCTGGGGGGGGGAGGGATCTCCTAAGTTAACATATTCCAAGTGATTTTACCTGGTAGTCAAGTCATGAGGATCAAACACAGAGGTAGGCAAGGGATGCTTTAAAGAGGCTAAGTAGTAGCCCAAGAGAAATTGTAATTAGACTCTGGACCTGCAACACGAGCCTCTCTTCAGTCTTGGCAGTTCTAACCAGCCATCAGCCATCCGGAAGGTGCAGTCTAAAGTGCCTGTCTTCCCAGCACCTTTTTACCCACAGAACTAATTGGATCCTGCTTCCTCTACCTAAATTAAAGGTAGCCTTAGTTCCTCATGCATATACCTTGGTTCTTACACACTTGAAAGTGCAGGGCTTCGGGGAAAATAGGGCGACTTCCAAGTTGCAAGTTCTATTTCTGTGGAGTGGAGTGACAGCTGACAGTATAGCCTTTTTTATCTTGGTAGCTCTGGGATGGAGAGGTTGACATCACGTGGTGGAGATGGATAGTCTTGGGAGCAGTGGGTGAGGGAGGAGGAGACATGTTAGCCACCCAGGGAGCAAGCTGACAGTGGGCAACAGCTAAGGATCCCCATGCTTCTGATAGATAGGCCTAGGCAGAGTGCTTACATTTGGGTGAAAGAATAAGGGGAAATTTACCTACTTTTCAGTGATGGGAAGTGGGCCACTGAAGGTGTTTATCATCCTGAAAATGAATTTGAGTTGGTCTTGCCATCAGCTTCTAGACTGTATTTATATTTCAGTTGCAGCCCAGATAATCTGGGATGCTAACATTTTGGAGATATTATACAAATCCAGTCAGGACAGGAAAGATTCAAAGCCAACTGGTGAGGAGACATGTCAATAGAAATAAGAACAAGCAATGTTTGATGATAAGAATGGAGCCATGTTTGATGGTGGAGACTAGGCAGGAGTTACACAGCTGGGTGGGTCAGAGTCAGGCTTTTCCCAGAGACAGGGCTGCGGGGGAGGAAGCTGTGGAGGAGTGGCCAAGGACTCAGCTTTCCAAGTACTACTCCTGTTTCCTTCCTGCTGACACTTTCCAGGTTAACCATCTCATGTGGGTGATGCAAGCCAACCCCCTGACTCTGTAGCAAGGTTACAGCCCTCACTCCTGAATTAAACATGTGGGCCACCATAAGCAGAGGATGCTGGATTCAGGAACTTAGATTCCAAGTCTATGAGATGTTGAGGGCTTTACCACATACAGAACAAATGTGCACCTTCTCATCACTATGGTCCTGATGGTCCCATATCCCAGAGGCCTTCTTCTGAGAATTCAACGCAATAACAGGTGTGCATTGCAATAGAGAGCGTCTGCCACTTTAGTACGCTTGGGAAATGGTGCTAGTCACCTGGCAATGTAGAGCTTGGTGTGTAAGGAAATGGACCCTAGGTACAAAAGGGTAACATTTATTTTTCAAAAGTTATTTATTTTTCAAGTTACATTGAATCACTGGCTGTATTTGTCTCTGGAAGTAGTAGTAACCCACACTAATAGGATTAAGGATACTCTGACTATCACCTAGTCTTAAGACAACATTTTGAAACTGTAACCAGGCCTTCTTTTATTTTAGGAATACAAGCTGGCTCTTCTGCAGTGCTATGGACGGTATCTCCAGGAGTTCGTGACTGATTTTGATGAGCATAAAGAAGACGTAAATAAGTTCAAAACCATCTTCTTCCCAAAAGGCTTTGGAGATGAAATGGCCAGACTTACAGTAAGATGGGAGAAGCAGCCAAGGGCTTGTGGCTAGTTGTGGGATTAGTGCAGCCTTTGGTTGTTGGTGACTAGAGAGCTTCCTCTGCCTAATACTGCATCTGGCTGTGCCCCGTAAGTTGTCTGATGCAAGTTTTGAGGGCTAGACAGACGGGGAATTCACCAAGCTCCAGCGGTTATGTCAGTGTAAGTGCTAGTTCATCCTGTAGCCAGCACTGTTGTTATAATAACTAGTACTTGTAGGTACATTCGTTTACAAAGGGTTTTTGGAAACATTGGATTCTTAAAACAGGTGCTAGAACTTATTATTGCTCCACCTTACAGAAGAGAAAAATGAGGTTTCTTATATAGGTATTGTTAAAAAAAAAAAAAAAAGGCGGAGTGCTCTTTGAGCACGAACATAGGCTTTTTTTTTTTTTTTTTTTTTTTTTTTTGGTTTTTTTGAGACAGGGTTTCTCTGTTTAGCCCTGGCTGTTCTGGAACACAATCTGTAGACCAGGCTAGCCTCGAACTCAGAAATCCGCCTGCCTCTGCCTCCCAGGTGCTGGGATTAAAGGTGTGCGCCACCACCGCCCGGCTAAACATAGGCTTTTGATAAGAAATTTTAAGACCTATTTTTATTGTTCAGTGTTACTATATATTGTTAGCATTAATTTTCTAGATGAGCACCCTCCCCCAAACCCTACCTTGTTTCACGACTGTGCTTGGGGACCTGGGAGCTACAGGAGTCCCTGATAGGAGGATGGGGCAGGGGGCCCTGTCAGATTTACTCTCCCTAAGGTTCTCAGTAGTCTGGCCTTGTTATGTTCCCTTCCAAGTATCCCAGGTGTCTTTATGGGGATAAAAATGCAAGCCAACAGAGAGAAAAAAAAAGCTCATGCCTAAGTGAGCTTTGTGTTAGGTAATGTCTGAATGCATTCTAAGAATTTACCACCTCTGGTACACGCCTTTAATCCCAGCACTTGGGAGGCAGAGGGGGGGCGGATTGCTGAGTTCGGGGCCAGCCTGGTCTACAGAGTGAGTTCCAGGACAGCCATGGCTACACAGAGAAACCCTGTCTCGGAAAAAAAAAAAAAAGAATTTACCACCTCACAGCTTCCTTATGGCCCTCAGAGGTGGAACTACTTTGCCCTTTTACCAATAAAAGAAACAAGATTGTCAGAGATTAAGAAACAAGCCCAGGGGCTGGAGAGCTGACTCTGCAGCTCAGAGTGCTTACTGCTCTTGCAGAGGATCTGGGTTTGGTTCCCGGCACTCAGTCATGACAGCCTGTAATTCCAGGGTGTCTAATGCCCCCATCTGGACTCAGTGACCATGGCAGACACCCGAAGCACTCCTAATGTTGCCTCTGCCCGGAACATTTCGCTTCTGCCATGAGTAGTGGTCAATCAACATTTGCCGAAAACATCCTCTAAATCGAGACAGTCACATTTGAGTTAGTAAATAGGTTAAAATGCTCTTGGATGAAATTACAACTCATGCCGAATGGTAATGACATAATAGGGTAATGGGATTTCAGTACTGTTTTGTTTGGGATTTTCTTTCACTTCTGGAAAGCTAATCTTAAGGAATTTTCTAATGAAGCCTGAAGCCTGACAATCCATTAAACCAATTAAACGCAAATGTTCCCATTTTAGTTTTGTTTTGTTTTTTGTTTTTTTTTGTTTTGTTTTGTTTTGTTTTTTTGGTTTTTTTTTTTTTTTGGTTTTCAACATCATTGAGAAATACCTTTTTTGAATTATATAAGCCTGGTTTATATTAATATATTTCCCATGCCTTCCAGTTTCATGCTTTGAGTGGAAAAAATATTTGCAACTACCAGCTGGTCTGTGAAAGTGATGCCAACCTGCAGAACGAAGAGTCCGTGAGGCAGTGTCTGCAGATCTTGTCTTCTTTTAGACTCATCATGCAGGTGGCTCTCCCTCAGGAGCAACTCTGCTGGATTATCTTCAACGGTGCGAACCCAGATGCCTTATTTCCCATTGTGTCTTTCAGATAGTTGCTCAAATGCCAAGTTTGATGGGTGATGCGGTTTTGTGATTTAAAACATACACGCTTTTATACATAGAATTGAATATGAATACATATATGTATAAAGAACAATTGTATTTTTTTTTAAAATTTGGATTACATTTTAGCTTGTCCTCACAAGTAGAGACTTTAGGGTTTTCACCACAGGAAGGATCAGTGGCTGTGGGGTTGTTGGCTTCAGGTCTATGAAAAGTAGGGACCGTAGTTGATAAGTGGGGAAGACATATGGGGGCAGACCAATGGTAGATTGAGTCTAAGAATCATCTGCTTTCTCTGTCCTCTCCTCAAAGACCCTGGCCAGTGGTTTTGGCTTTCTACATAGGAACATCCCCTATCAACCAGCTTGGTTTTGAGTAAGGCTCTCTCTCTCTCTTTCTCTCTCTCTTCATATATATGTGTGTATATATGTATATATACATATATATATCACATACATGCGCATATGTACACATGCATATCCATATATATTATGTATAATATATATAATATACATGTGTGTGTAAGGAAACTTAGCTATTAAAGTATAATTGGTTTTCTACTCTAAAGCTATTCTGAGGTGCTACAGGTGTTACCTGTGCTGGCTTCTGTATAATACACCCTTTTGTTTTCTTGATGGTGCTGAGGATGGATAATACAGTTTAAAAGAAAAATACTTGTGACAGTCTGTTGGATGCACATAGACTAGGGAAGAGTAATTCCAATGAAATATACTGTTTTCCCTCCTCTCAATGGTAATTGAAAGTTTACCTCATAACTTCTGACTTTTTTTTTCTGGGGGAAACCAAGTCAGTTTTCTTTTCTTTTCTTTTCTTTTCTTTTCTTTTCTTTTCTTTTCTT
>JADRCC010573296.1:0-17659 GCA_019843855.1 Hylomyscus alleni | reverse complement strand
GGGGAAAAGTGGGTAGGTAAAGCAAAGAGTTAATAGGAATGGAACATAGACAAAAGAATTTAGGGCAATTAACAATAAGAATACAATATATACGTATATGGAATTGCCTTTAAAAGGAAAAGAAAAATGAAAATTAACCAGTTGAATTTAAAGAGATCTCAGAGAGAGAGAGAGAAAGCACCTAAAGAATCAATGTAAATATGCAGCTGTGTGTGTGTGTGTGTGTGTGTGTGTGTGTGTGGCTGCAGGCCTCTGTATCTATTGACGCTTGTTGCAAATAGCTGGTGAGTAGGTAGAGTATATATTGCTATCACTCCCTTCTCTGTCCAGGCAGTCAGAATCTTCTCTGAATAGTCTGGTTGATTCATAGTGAACCAGAGAGGAATAAAAGGAAAAGAATTTAAATGCTTTATACAGACAAATATGCACAGGCATATGTACATTTATACATATATTTACATTTTCATTTGCACTCTTATTTACAAGTTTCTATTTTTTATTGGGCCCAAACATCTGTTGCATGTACTCTGCAGATACTCATCTATGCTTACATATATACATATACATACACACATACATATAGAGAAATATATGCATTTGGATAGATGGATGGATGGATGGGCTGAGCTCTCCAAGCCAAACCATTCAACTAACAATTTTATTTCTTTTTTTATAGGATATTTTCTTTATTTACATTTCAAATGTTATTCCCTTTCCTGGTATCCCCCTGCTCACAGAAACCAGATATCCCATTCACCTCACCTTGCTTCTATGAGGGTTTTCTCAAACACACCAACCCACTCCCTACTCCCTGTCCTTGCAATCCCCTACACTGAGGCATCAAGCCTTTACAGGTCCAAGGGCCTCTCCTCCCATTGATGCCAACAAGGCCATCCTCTGCTGCATGTGCAGCTGGAGTCATGGGTCCCTTTCATGTGTACTCCTTGCTTGGTGGTTTAGTCCCTGGGAGCTCTGAGGATTCTGGTTGGTTGATATTGTTGTTCTTCCTATGGCATTGCAAATCCTTTCAGCTCCTTCAGTCTTGCTCTATCCTCTCCATTGGTGACCCCACGCTCAGTTCAATGGTTAGTTGTGAGCATCTGCCTCTATTTGTCAGGTGCTGGCAGAGCCTCTAAGGCTCCTGTCAGCAAAATCTTCTTGGCATCTTGTCACACAGAACTTGTCTACTTCAGTTGTGTCTGACTGTAGGACAAGCCTAAACACCTGATAACAGACCTGAGGCGTACACTTCAAAAGGAGTCAGTCTCTTGACGTAGTCAGTACTGACATCTCCTAACTCAGAGGTGTTCCAGGCTGATCTCTGCTAAAATCTGTGGAGAGATCTGTATGCTTTCTTTATTCAGGCATAAAGGTGCCCTAAGAAATATTTCATTATTAGCTAAACTGAAATTGAACATTATTTCCTGGCCTCCACAGTGTTTCAACAACCCTAATAGATTTCCTAGCTGTAATTAGCTTGGAATTTTTACAAAGAAGCTGTCTTACCAGACAGGGTGTCTCAAGAGTTAGAGCTAGCAGTTAGGCACTTATTATCAGAGCAGTCTCACACAAAACAGAATTGTGTTACATGCCAGAGAGAAATTAGAAGTTGTAGTGCCTCCATCATTAATTGTCTATATTACAGCCAAGGAATGTTAGTATATAACCTTCAATCTCGGGGCTACCAGAATAGCCCAAGAAGAAGAACACCACTGTTCCTCCACCGTGCACCGGGCTGCTTGTTCTCACTGACCTTGATGTAGCCATCTCCTGCCTACGTGACTTCTGTAGTTTGCCCTGTTTTTCTCTATACTATATAAGCCTGATTTCTACTTTGTACAAATTACATTCAGTTACAACACTCCCTTGTGCTGAGTCTGTTTGTCACCCGCCAAATTCTTTGCCCCCTTGGTCCAAACTTTTATCACCCTGCGGAACAAGGGGTCCCCATAGCAACCCAATCCATGGCAGCATCTATGATAGTGTCTGGGTTTCATGACTGTATATTAGATGGATCCCAAGGTGGGGCAGTCTATATATGGCCTTTCCTTCAGTCTCTGCTCCATTCTTTTTCTCTGTATCTCCTTCCATGGGTATTTTGTTCCCCCTTCTAAGAAAGACCAAAGTATCCACACTTTGGTCTTCCTTCTTATTGAGCTCATGTGGTCTGTGAATTGTATCTTGGGTATTCCAAGCTTCTGGACTAATATCCACTTATCAGTAAATGCATACCATGTGTGTTCTTTTGTTATTGGGTTACATCACTCAGGTTGACATTTTCTAGTTCCATCTATTTGTTTAAGAATTTCCTGAAGTCATTGTTTTTAAGAGCTGAGTAGTACTCCATTGTGTAAATGTATCACATTTTCTGTGTCCATTCCTCTGTTGAAGGACATCTGGGTTCTTTCCAAGTTCTGACTATTATAAATAAGGCTGCTATGAATATATTGGAGCAACTATCCTTGTTATATGTTGGAGCATCTTTTGGGTATATGCCAGGAGTGGTATAGTTGTGTCCTCAGGTAGTACTATGTTCAGTTTTCTGAGGAACTGCTAGAATGATTTATCAAGTTTTGTACCAGCTTGCAATTCCACCAACAATGGAGGAGAGTTCCTTTCTCTACATCCTTGCCAGCATGTGTTATCACCTGAGATTTTGATCATAATCATTCTGACTTGGAGAGAGTGGGAAGCTTTTCTAGTCTCTGATTTTAATGGGACTGCTTCAAGTTTCTCTCCACTTAGTTTGATGTTGGCTACTGGTTTGCTATATGTTGCTTTTACTTTGTTTTTGTATGGGCCTTGAATTCCTGATCATTACAAGACTTTTACCATGAAGGGGTGTTGAATTTTGTCAAATGCTTTCTCAGCATTTAGTGAGATGATCATGTGGTTTTTTTCTTTGAGTTTGCTTATATAGTGGATTACATTGAGGGATTGCCATACATTATACCTTCCCTGAATCCCTGGGTTGAAGCCTACTTGATTATGTTGGATGACTTCTTTGATGTGTTCTTGGATTTGGTTTGTGAGAATTTTATTGGCTACTTTTGCATAGATATTCATAAGCGAAATTGTTCTGAAGTTCTCTTTTTTGTTGGGTCATTGAGTTTTTTTTAGGTCTAAGTATAATTCTTTGGTAGTGATCCTTCTGTTTCAAATTTGTAGAATATTTTTAGTGGATTAGAAGTATGGGAATTAGGTCATCTTTAAAGGTCTGATAGAATTCTCCACTGAACTGTCTGGTCCTGGGCTTTTGTTGTTGTTGTTGTTGCTGCGAGACTATTAATGACTGCTTCTATTTCTTTAGGTGTTTTGGGACTGTTTAGATGGTTTCTCTGATCCTGATTCAACTTTGACACCTTGTATCTTTCTAGAAAATTGTCCATTTCATCCATATTTTCCAGTTTTGTTGAACATAGGCTTTTTTATTAGTACATGGTGATTTTTGAATTTCCTGTTTCTGTTGTTATGCCTCCATTTTCATTTCTGATTTTGCTAATCTATATACTGCCTCTGTGACCTCTGGTTAGTCTGGATATGGGTTTATCTATCTTGTTGATTTTCTCAAAGAAATAGTTCCTTGCTTTGTTGATTCCCTGTATATTTCTTTTTGTTTCTACTAGGTTGGTTTCAGCCATGAGTTTGATTATTTTCTGATGTCTACGCCTCTTGGGCATATTTGCTTCTTTTTCTTCTAGAGCTTTCATGTGTCTTTCAAGCTTCTATTCTATGCTCTATCCAGTTTCTTTTTGCAGACACTAAGCTATGAGTTTTCCTCTTAGCACTGCTTTTATTGTGTTCCATAAGTTTGAGTATGTTGTGCCTTCACTTCCATTAAATTATAAAAAGTCTTTAATATCTTTCTTTATTTCTTTCTTGAACAGGTTAACATTGAGTAGAGAGTTGTTTAGCTTCCATGTGTATATGGGCTTTCTGTTGTTTTTATTTTTATTGCTGTTGATTGTTGTTGTTGTTATTGTTAGTGAAGACCAGAGTTAGCCCATGATGATCTGATAAGATGCATGAGATTATTTCAGTCTTCTTGTATCTGTTAAAGCCTGTTTTGTGACAAATTATAGGATCAATTTTGGAGAAGGTACCATGAGGTGCTTAGAAGAAGGTATATTCTTTTATTTTAGGACAAAATGGTCTATAGATATCTATTAAATCCATTTGGTTCATAAGTTTTATTAGTTTCATTGTGTCTTTGTTTAGTTTCTGTTTCCATGATCTGTCTATTGAGAATGGTGTTTTGAAGTCTCCCACTATTATTGTGTGAAGTGCAGTGTGTGCTTTGAGCTTTAGTAAAGTTTCTTTTATGAATGTGTGTGCCCTTGCATTTGGAGCATAGATGTTCAGAATTGAGAATTCATTTGGGTAGATTTTTCCTTTGATGAGTATGAAGTGTACTTACTTATCTTTTTTGATAACTTTGGTTGAAAGTTGATTTTATTCAATTTTAGAATAGATACTCCAGCTTGTTTCTTGGGACTTTTTGCTCAGAAAATTGTTTTTCAGCCTTTTACTCTGAGTAGTGTCTATCTACATCACTGATTTTAATTTCCTGAATGCAGCAAAATGCTGGGTTCTGCTTTCATATCCAGTCTGTTAGTCTATGTCTTTCTATTGGGGAATTGGGTCCAGTTATATTAAGAGATATTAAGAAAAAGTGATCTTTGCTTCCTGTTATTTTTGTTGTTATAGGTGGAATTATGTATGGCTATCTAATTTTAGGTTTGTTGAAAGAAGATTACTTTCTTGCTCATTTTAGGTTCTAGTTTCCCTCCTTGTGTTTGAGTTTTCCTCTATTATCATTTGCAGAGATGGATTTATGGAAAGATATTGTGTAAATTTGATTCTGTCTTGGAATATGTTGGTATCTCCATCTTTGTTCATTGAGAGTTTGCTGGATATAGTAACCTGGTCTTGCATTTGTCTTCTCTTAAGGTCTATATGACATCTGCCCAGGATCTTCTGGCCTTTATAGTCTCTAATGAGAAAACTGATGCAATTCTGATAGGTCTGCCTTTATATGTTACTTGACATTTTCCCCTTACTGCTTTTAATATTCTTTATTCAATGCATTTGATGTTTTGATTATTATATAACAAGATGAGTTTCTTTTTTGGTCCAACCTATTTGGAGTTCTGTAGGCTTCTTGAATGTTCATGGCATCACTTTCTTTAGGTTAGGGAAGTTTTCTTCTATAATTTTTTGAAGGTATTTACTGGCCCTTTAAGTTGGGAGTCTTCACTCTCTTCTATACCTATTATCCTTAGGTTTGGTCTTCTCATTGTGTCCTGGACTTCCTGGATGTTTTGGGTCAGGATCTTTTTATATGTTCTGTTTTCTTTGACTGTTGTGTCAATGTTTTCTATGTTGTCTTCTGCACCTGAGATTCTCTCTTCTATCTTTTGTATTCTGTTGGTGATGCTTGTGTCTATGACTCCTGATCCCTTTTCTAAGTTTTCTACCTCCAAGGTTGTCTCCCTTTGTGATTTCTTTATTGTTTCTATTTCCATATTAAAATTCTGGGTGGTTTTGTTTAGTTCCTTTCCCTGTTTGGATATGTTTTCCTGTAATTATTTCAGTGATTTCTATGTTTCATTTTTAAGGGCTTCTACCTTTTTACCTGTGTTCTGTATTTCTTTAAGAGTGCTATTTGCCGGGCGGTGGTGGCTCACGCCTTTAGTCCCAGCACTTGGGAGGCAGAGGCAGGGAGATTTCTGAGTTGGAGGCCAGCCTGTTCTACAGAGTGAGTTCCAGGACAGCCAGGGCTACACAGAGAAACCCTGTCTCAAAAAAAAAAAAAATAACCAAACAAACAAACAAAAAAGAGTGTTATTTATGTCCTTCTTAAAGTTCTCTATCATCGTCATGAGATGTGATTTTAAATCTGAATTGTCCTTTTCACTTGTGTTAGGTTATCCAGAACTTGCTGTAGTGGAAGAACTGGGTCATGATGATACCACATAGCTTTGATTTCTGTTGCTTATGTTCTTTTGCTTGCCTCTAGCCATCTGGTTATTTCTAGTGCTACCTGCCCTTGCGGTCTGTGACCTCAAGGACAGAAGCCTATCCCTCCTGTGATTCTGGTTGTTTCAGAACTCCTTAGTGTCCATCTGTCTCTGTGATACTGTGACCCTGTGATCCTGTGATCCTGTGATCCTGAGATCCTGAGATTCTAAGATCCTGGTGTGTCAGAGCTCCTGGGAGTCAAGCTTTCCCTGGGTGTTGCAGGAGTGGGTGGGGTTTGCTCTGGGCACAGGTGCAAGCGGAAAGGAAACTGTGCCTATGGCTGGATGATGGTTCTTGTTTCTCTGGTTCCTGTGAGGGTCCGAGTACACTGGGTGTTGGGAAAGATGTTGTGGCCTTCACTGTGATCTTGAATGTGTCAGAGCTCCAATGCACTTGTCTGTGTCAGATCTCCTGGGAATCGAACTTCTTTAATCCTATGATCCTATGATCCAGGGCATTTCAGAGCATCTAGGAGTTGGGCTTACTCAGTTTTAAGAGTGGGTGAAGAGCCAGCATCACAGATCTGCTCCTTGTGCATGTTCAAACTAGAAGGAACCCGTTCCACTGGCAGTTCAGGGGTTCCTGCATCCCTGGATCCCAGTTACTCTGGGTGTTGGCACAGATGTTATGGCCTCCTTCCCTCTCATTCTACGAGTAGTAGAGCACCTGGGATTTGAGTTTCCTCTGGGTGTTGTGGGACCAGGTGGGGAACCAGTGTCCAAGGTCTGCTCAGTGCATAGGTTCAGACCGGAAGGACCAATAGAAATGTTTCTTTTCAGAGTTTTCCTCCGATGCTTTCTTCATATTGTAAAAAGATTTTTTTTTAGATATAAAATAACTTTGTTTTATTTCCAGTTTATGGATATTATAATGCAGTTTCAATGTAGCTATTTAAACAGCTACTACCTCTTCAAATAAATGATGACTCTACATTTAACACTTTTATATTAAAGACATTTATAACATTTTCTAATAAGAAGCACTATTATTTAATGCACTCCTCTGCTTTAACAATATTTTGTGAGTATTTCTTAAAAAGTCCAGATTATGCTTCACTTACAATGGGGATATATCTGAACGTTAATGTTGATATTTATATACACATATAAACACACACAAGTGTTGGCGTGTTTGTCCTTCATTAAATTTACATATGAACATCTCAAGAATAGGAGGAGCAAAATATTTGAATTAATGAGCAAAAATTGACACACACGCAAAACTGTAACCAGGCAGAAGTATCTATGTTATTTATGCAATGCCAGTCATTATAGAAAAAAAAAATCATTTGGAAGAAAAAAAATGTTCTGTGGTATATATACACATACAGAGGTATAAGTTTATTTCACCTCATACTCAGCATAATAAATTTAGACCTACACAGGAACAGGAAAAATTTTAAATTCTGTCATAAAAGATAAAAACCATTGTACACATGTGTATATCTCTTAATTATTTTAGTACCAAAGAAAGCCTTCTGTACAAAGAAAGCCAGCTGCACTCTCTGCACTCACTGCTAATCAGACTGGGTTCTACCCATCTTGGGCTCTCCATTTTCTGTTTTCCCTCTTTGCCTGGCATGCAGAAGGTGAAATGGATAGGTAGACCAATGGACCTCGAGTTCCCTACTCCCTCTCTCAGCACTATGCAGAAGACATTCAGTTACCTAGAGAGTTTTAGGTACAATATCTTTTGCTAGAAGGAATGCTTTGGAAAGGGAGCTCATTCGTGAATGCTCGGGGGCTATCTAGATACATCATGAGCATGGAGAGCTTCAGGTGCTCATGCTGGGTGACCTGGAGTCCATGGTCCTAAGTTGTGTGTTGTGGTTATGTGTTCCAGTGCAGGTAGAGGCAGGTAGTGAATGGTTCTACTCCAGACGTTCTCAATTCTGAGATTCCCAGTGTTTGAGTTCGTTTAACCTTCCCATTTCGTATGCCTATCTGATAACAAGATTCCACATGCCACCCAGGACACTGTGTTTTCTTTATTAGAAGAGCACAGTGGTGGGAGGGTGGACAGGCTTGTGGGGGTGATGAGCGTGCAATGTATGAAAACCCCAAGGAAACAATACAAGTATTTGGTTGGAAAGTAGATTCTCTTTTCAAGGAAAGGTGGAAGGAGGGCATCACATTATCACAATTTTCAGATACTATGTTATCAGATACTATGTACATAAGAGATACCGAAAGTTTGGCACAAAACCCTTTAGAAACAATGTCAACAAAGTGGTAGGGTACAAAATCAGAAAATTTATAAAGCCCACGAGGTTTTGTACACAATACCTATAAACACACCAAGAATGGACATATTCTCCTTTACAAAATCAAATGTAACAAAATATCTAGAGTATACTTAATCAAGGAAGGGAAAACCTATATGAGAAAAATTCCAAATCACTAAAGAAAGATTGAGTATGACACTAGAAAAGTAAGATATCTAGTGCACCTGTTTTTGATATTATGAAAATGACCATCCTCCCAAAAGCAGTTTAAATATCACATGAATTCTCTCAATCAAAATCTAACATTCTTCACTGAAATAGATGAAAATTTTAAAATTCTTGTAGAACCAGAAAGAAATCTTGGATGGACAAAGCATTCCTTTTGAAAGAGTAAAATTCTGGATCAGTTGTCATTCTAGACTTCAAGCTATAGTAAAGAACCTTCATATCTAGTCGGGGGTGGTACATACCTTTATTCTCAGCACTCAGGAGGCGGAGGTAGGCAGATCTCTGTGAGTTTAAAGAAAGTCTGGTCTACCGAGCAAGTTCCAGATACAGAGATACAAAGAATAAAACCCTGTCTCAAATTTTTCAAAAACCAGAGTAAAACGTAGTAATAAAGTCAATATGTTCTTGCCAACACACATGTGCATGCACACAAACACACACACATACACACACACACACACACACCACCACCACCACCACCACCATCACCACCTCCAACAACAACAATAACAACAACACAAAAATGATAATATATGAATGACTATGGAATAAAAGAGGAGACTCAAGTATGTGTACACATAACTACAGCCATCAGATGTTTGACAAAGACCTTAAATAATGCACTGAAAATTCATAATTTCCAACAAATGGTACTGGGAAAGCTGGGTGTCTACATGTAAAAGAATGAAATTAGACCCCTCTATATTGCCTTACATAAAAGTTATTTACAAATTAATAAAAGATTTTAATTTTAAAATTGAAATACTGAAACTGCTAGAAGGAAACATAGGCAGCCAGTACCTGACAAGATATAAGCATATAAAAGGTGTCTGAGGCTTTTTCTTATAGAGTAACACACAATTTTGTAACTTCTTTTTATAAATAGCATCATTGTATTTCCAGAGTAGAAAATGTGGCTTTTCCTTTCATTGTTCATTAATAATAATATCTCTAAAATTTAAAGATATTCACTATTTTTAAACTGAACTTCACCAGTTAGATTCTTTCTTGTATTTATCTGTCTGTTCTGTGACATATTTTATTCTGAGACAGTTAAGTTCATCCTTTTGCAATATTACTGAGCTTTCTTGATTTTAGGTGCGAAACTGATATTTTTCAGTCACAGTATCCAAAGTTATCACTACTGAACCATGGTACATTAAATTCTGCTTTTTCCTCAAACATTGTTTTATGGATGTTAACATTGTAGAAATACCTGCCTAATAATTCTTTTAGTTTCACTTTTCTCAAAAGAAAAATACTGCTGAAAATTTACCTTATCCTCAATTCAATGTTATACTTGTAAAATTTCTTGAAGAATTTCCTGACTTGGAGAGACCCTTGGCACTGTGTAGCTTCTATGCCCCAGTGTAGGGGAATGCCAGGGCCAGTAAGGAGGAGGGGGTGGGAGGGTGAGCAGGGGGAGGGGGGAGGGAACAGGATGATTTTTTTTTTTTTTTTTTTTTTTTTGGAGAGGAAACTGGGAAAGGAGATCTCATATGACATGTAAATAAAGAAAATATCTAATAAAAAATGAATGTAAAAAAAAGAAAAAGAAAAGAATTTCCTGACTTAAACCTCTGTCTGTTGTAATTATATAGCCCTTCTGCTGTTGCTGGAATAAAAACCTTAATCTTAAATTTGGAAAGTGATAAAGGTAAATAATTAATAAATATATTTTTGGTGTGACATCTCAGGATTACAGAAAAAAATCATAAACTCTATTAAACCCTTTCACTTATACTCTTAAGTCTTATTTTTTGTTAACTACTCTTTTAGATAATGACATCTAAATGGATGCAATAATTTATAATTAATTCATGAATAGCTTTATGGTATTAGATATATGTTCTTTCAATTCACTGTTCTTATAATTGATAAATTCCAAGCTATTAAATTTAGAGACAAATAGTAAAAACTGTACTCATAATTAATGTCATTGCTTTAATTAGACCCTTGTATGTAACATGTAGCTGTATGTGCAACAATTAGTAATTATAATCAGGTAATGCAGAACTATTCTGGCCAACTGTATTATTTCTAATAAATATTTTACATTTTAAGTAATATTTCTGAGGTAATTTGTATTCCTTTTGCTAAGGGACTTGTGAATAACAGTTCTCAAAAGTAAGGAACGTTTCTTTCCTGGTCCGTTTATTATCCCAGACAACTTCATGAGAGATGCCAAGGGCTTTCAGTTCGATTTTAGAGAAACAATCCTCCATAGGAAACCACAAACTGATTATGGGAGGGGGTATGTAACCTGGTGTCACATGGTTGACTTGTGATTCTGTAGCCTCAAGATCAACTACACACATAAACGACACTACAGTAAATATTTACACTGAGCGTCTAAATATTTTTTTTGTTTCTTTGCTTGTTTTGGTTTAAGATACTATGAATTTAAATTTGTAGTAACAGTCATAGCAAACATGCTGGCATTAATTGTTTTCATTACTACCTTAAAAATGTTTAAAGACTACAGGTTATTAACTGAAGGAGCTGACATGCTTTGCAGCCCCGTGGAGGGCAACAGTGTAAACAGGCCAGACCTCGGAGCTCCCGGGAACTGGACCACCAACCAAAGAGTATACATGGAGCAACCCATGGTGCTGGCCACATATGTGGCAAAGGATGATCTTGTTGGGCATCAGTGGGAGGAGCAGCCCTTGGCCTGAGGGTGTTCGATGCCCCAGTGTGTGGAAATGGCAGGGTGGGAGGATGGGAGAGGGTGGATGGGGGAAGCACTCTCATAGAGGCAGGGGAAGAGGGGATAGGATAGGGAGTTTCCAAAGGGGAGACCTGGAAAGGGGAAAACATTTGAAATGTAAATAAAGGAAATACACAAGAGGAAAAAAAAGAAAGAAAAAAGAAATTATAGTTGTTCTGCTCGATATGACAATTATGCCCGACATAGATATTCTCGAGACTGAAGTTGTGAAAGGGGGATATCAAGGAGTCCCTCCTTTGATTATAACTTTAGGAGATCTTACAGTCCTAGAAACAGTGGACCAACTGGAAGATCACTGTGTAGCTGAATCCATTCCGACAATGATAGATTCAAACACTGAAATCAGTCTTTTTCAAGATCTAAATCCAACTCGAGATCATAGTCCAAGTACCAGCCCAAGAAAGAAATGAAGATTAAATCACGGTTTAGGTATTCACCACACACCAAAACTAGAGGCACCTCTGAAACAGATTCCAAAGCACATTCTAAGTCTGGCTCTAGATATGAAAAGGAGTCAAAGGAAAGAAGACCCACCTAGATCCAAATCTCAGTCAAGATCACAGTCTAGGTCTAGGTCAAAATCTAGATTGAGGTCATGAACTGGTCCCAAGTTCAGTGGCAACAGAGAGTGTAAATCATGATACTTCTAGGCACGTGCCATTCATTTACTCATAGTTTGGTATACTTAAGTTATCAGGAATACAATGTTGCCATGATGGCTTAAACAAACTTACCTTGTTAGTTTTCTGTACTGGGAAGTGGTTATAATTAAAATGATATGCTATTGAGAAGGCACTCCTAAGAGTCCAGTTTGTTTAATGTTATGGGCAGCTACCAATTTGTGGTGTCTCTGTGTGTGTGTGTGTATGTGTATATATATATATATATATATAGATAGATAGATAGATAGATATTTAAAGATTCATATTTTTATGCTTGAAGTATTTTGTGAAAAGATGTTGGTTGACCATAATTTGCAACCTTGTCTTATTAAAAAATAAATTTTCATATCCATATTTGGTAGACCTGTTAACCTAGAAATGTAGCTTGTATATTTGTACAATGTAGAAATGCTAATAAGATAGAAGGCTACAGAAGTGAAGTGGCAGCCTTATGACAACATTGACTGCTCAGACATGGTTAGGTTCAGGTGGACCTTTCTGTCTTTCCAGAGGTCTAAGCCCATGGTGATTTCTAATGATGCAACATGGAGTAGTTCTTTTGTTAACGCCACCATCTAGGGATTGATATTAAATAGTGTTTTCAGAGGGATTGACCTTTTCACTGAAACACGGAACCTACTCTGCTTTCCCCCCCCCCCATCTCAATCCCTGCTGGTTTCTAAGATTTGGATTATTAAAGCAAAAGGAAAAAAATCCTCCCCCTTAAAGTTTCGAGTGTGTCAGTGATCACAGAAATCATTTTAAGGGGAAAAGACTATTCTTAGCATAGTTTCTCTAAAATTTAACTATTTTTGAGTATTGTCATTTATGGGTTTTGTTTTGTGTTTTTTTTCTGTTAGAAACAAGTAAACTGTTAAAAAATAGATTTTTTTTGTTTATATGCATAGTGTAAAGCAAACTGAATCTTGAAGCTCACAGCACCTGCCATGTTCATTTGTAGCAAAATCTGCCTTTCTTCTCAGGGGAGGCTTGCTCTTACACTTCAGTTTATTCTAGTGAGACAAGTTGAGAAGATGACACTCCTGGGTGACTCTGTGGTGCCCTGAATTTTTGAGAAAAGTTGAGTTTCAAGCAAAAGCCACATTTTTGGTAATGTAGGACATGACTAAAAAATAATGAAATGATACCCTTAAATATTTATAATTTCTAGTACTTCTCTTCAAGATTGTTTGGAGGTAATACAATGACTTGAAATGTCTGGTGTCATTTCAGAATGCAAAGCTAGCTTCTCTGCGATCTTAGACTCCTGGCTTACAGATGTGAGTGAACATACTGTGGGGACAATCCTCACAGAGGATTACCTTATTTTTCCTTTCAATTTTGTTTTTAGAAAACTAGTCCTTGTTTGTAGACAACAAAAAATGTTTTTTTTTGAGACAGTGCTAAAAGATGGTTTTAAGAACTGTTTATTTAATGTGCTTAGAGGGTTAATTCTATAACTTTTGTATATTTAGTATTAACATTGTTTCTTTACTGTTTGCAGTTAATGTTCTTGTTATTCTATGCAATCATTTATATGCACTTTTTTTTTTTTTTTTAGATTTTTACCTGGATATATAGTTTAAACCACAAAGTCTATTTAAAACTGTAGTGGTATTTTGCAGTTCTAGCAAAGAGGAAAGTTGTGGGGTTAAACTTTGTATTTTCTTTCTTATAGAAGCTTCTAAGACAGTTATTTTTATATGTTCTTTTTAACAATTATTGTGTACAGCCTTTAAAACATCAATGTTTGGATCAAAACAAGACCCAGCTTATTTTCTGCTTGCTGTAAATTAAGCAAAGATGCTAGAATAAAAAACAAAATGAAAAAAAAATAAAGAAACTATAACTTAAAAGATCTTGACGATGCCTGTCGACAGTGAATCATAGATGGAGAAGTGGTTTCTGAGGCCCTGTTCTTCCCAGTCGACCTCTTGGTTGTTGATTGATACCTGAGGGTAGTCATTGCCTTCTGGGTGGTTGGTTAATGTCTTTACTTTTACACCCACAGGTGAGCCCACTGTGTTCTAAAACAATGGTTACTTGGGCAGCCCTGGTTAAAAATCAGCTTGTCAGAAAACAGAAAATGACAAAGAGGTGAGCTTAGTAAAGGGCTTTGGGTGATGGGCAAGTGGAGAAAGAGGAAAGAACAAGGGGTATGAGAGTAATCAGGATGGATCGTATACCTGAGGAAAATTATCAGAGAATAAATTTAATTAAAATATCCGCTTTGAAATGTAAAAAAAAAAAGAAAACTTTTATAGGGGAACTGGATATTTTTATACAAAATTGTTGGACCAGAAATTGAATTAGGAATAATTTGTATTCTTCAGGTTAATACTTTGTCTTTTACTGGATTTATTTGGAGAAAAAAAATCTGTCTTAAAAGCTATCTGTAAATCAGGACTGGGAGAAGCAGTCTTTCATAGTAATTTATGCTTAAGCTATTTCAGCACTCTCTAGTCTACTTGTCAGTGATAATGTTAGGTAATCAGCCTTCAGCCTTGGATACTTAAGACCACCATTAAGGGGAAAGCAGGCAGCTTCCATGTCCTCTAATTTTGGGAAAGATGATTTTTGTACCATTTTGTCCAAGCAAATGATTTTACTAGATCAAAGAATGAGTAAATCTTGTGTTTGATATGGGTCCTTTCAGTACTGGGATTCTCTGAGGTAACCAAATGCAGGGGCCTTAAACGTCTTGAAAAGCCATGCTAAGCCATTTCTCAATTAGAAGTAATGATTGTGACTCAATATGGTAACAGGTGTTTATGCACCTCAAGAAGACAGGCTTCAAAAGTTTTGTGAAGGTTTGGATAAAACATGTCTCCCATAAACTTGTGTATTTGAACAGTGGTCCCCATTTCTCAGAGCTGTTGTGGGAAATTGGGGAACCTTTTATAGATACAAATTAATTATCTTTTGGGACAAACTAAGTAATTTAAGTCAGAGTTTGAGTGATAATAATGTGTACTCAATTTCTTATCACACTCTCTGGTTCTTGTATAAACAAAAAGGATGATTACCCCTGCTTCTGCTGGAATGAAATGCCTAGCCTACCATTATGAGCTTCAGGTCCTGTAACCATAATCCAAAACAAACTGTTTCTATAAGTTGCTTTAATTCATTATCTTCCACCATAGCTATGAAATTCAAACTAATATTGCACACTGACTCTTTGATTGAAAGGTTATCAGAATCATGTGTGCTGATATTTGTGCTTTATACCAAAATTATTTACTAGTTTATCAAATGGTTGGTATTTATTCTTTCTCGTGAGAGAATATGAAATAACTAAGCAAATTCTTGTTTACTGTAATACTGATGTGTAATTCTGTTTGCAAATTTATCTGACTAAATTCAACAATATATGACATTATATTGAAGAATAATTAATTTCTGTTTGAAGCTTACATGGATGCTTCCCGAACACACAGTTAAATGGAGTTCAGTTTGCTTGTTTTTTTCTTTTTTTCATATCTATTGTTATTAATAATTTAATAATGAGGTATCATCATATCTTGCACAAGTCAATCCCAGTGAATCTCCTGTTCCCTGTTAAAATCATGGCCTCTCTTTTTTATTAATCATTGATATTATAAAAACACATATACATGTGTGTGTATGCTTATTCCCATACACACAATGAGAAAGAGGGGGATATATAAATATATATCTAGAGAAACAAAGAAGCATATCAATACAACTTGCTTAGTCAGTTTATAATTTGCTTTCATAGAAATGAACCATGAGAAATAAACAAAATAATTTCATACTTCCACACTCAGGCAAGTATTACCTAATTCTTTATTTGTACTACTAAACTATATTACAACATTTTAGAAAATAATTTTGTACATATTAATTAAACTAGCTCAATTTATATGAAATTATTACACTATTATTTATAACTGCTGCAATTATTTTCAGTAGATTTCTTTAATTTCCTTTGTTTCTCTGGTTAAATATGAATTTATATATCTAAGTAGCTTCCATTTATATCTAAATAATTTCAATTTGCAACAGAATTCACAATGAACCAAAACTTTTTACAAAAGTGAGGAATGTATATATTCAAATGTAATTAAATAGATTTTCATGTAAATTTGCAGAATTAAGAAATTACAGCAGATGCTGGCGAAGTTGTGGAGAAAGAGGAACATTCCTTCATTGCTGGTGGAATTGCAAGCTGGTACAACCATTCTGGAAATCAGTTTGGTGGTTCCTCAGGAAACTGGACAAAGTACTACCAGAGGACCCTGCTATACCACTTCTGGGCATATACCCAGAAGATGCTCCAACATGTAATAAGGACACATGATCCACTATGTTCATAACAGCCTTATTTATAATAGCCAAGAGCTGGAAACAACTCAGATGTCCCTCAACAGAGGAATGGATACAGAAAACGTGGTACACGTACACAATGGATTACTACTCAGCTATTAAAGGCAATGAATCTATGAAATTCTTAGGGGAATGGATGGATCTTGAGAATATCACCCTGAGTGAGGTAACCCAATCACAAAAGAACACACATGGTATATACTCATTGATAAGTGGATATTAGCCCACAAGCTTGGAATACCCAAGATACAATTCACAAACCACAAGAAACTCAAGAAGAAGGAAGACCAAAGTGTGAATACTTTGATCCTTCTTAGACGGGGTAACAAAATGGCCATGGAAGAAGTTGTAGAGACAAACTATGGAGCAGAGACTGAAGAAAGGACAATCCAGAGACTGTTCCACCTGGGAATCCCTCCCATATTCAATCAGCAAACCCAGACACTATTGTGGATGCCAGCAAGTGCTGGCTGACAGGAGCCTGATATAGCTGTCTCCTGAGAGGCTCTGACAGTGCCTGACTAATACAGAAGTAGAGGCTCACAGCCATCCATTGGACTGAGCACAGTGTCTCCAGTGAAGGAGCTAGAGAAAGAAGCCAAGGAGCTGAAGGGTTTGCAGCCCCTCAGTATGAACAACAATATGAACTAACTAGTACCCTCAGAGCTCCCAGAGACTAAATCATCAACCAAAGAGTACACATGGTGGGACTAATGGCTCCAGCAGCATATGTAGCAGAGGATGGCCTAATTGTTCATCAATGGGAGACAGGCCTTAGTCCTGTGAAGGTTCTATGCCCCAGTGTAGGGGAATGCCAGGGCCAGGAAGTGAGAGAGTGTGGGTTGGTGAGCAGGGGGAGGGGAGTGGAAACAGAGTTTGTTTGTTTGTTTGTTTTTGCTTTTGTTTTTGATTTTGATATTTTTTCGGAGTGGTAACCATGAGAGGAAATATCATTTGAAATGTAAATGAAGAAAATATGTTATAAAAAAGAAAAAAAAGAAATTATAGGACTAAACATGGAATATAAATTAATGTAAAATAATACTTGTCCAAGTTTATAAGAGATTTAATTCACTATCTTTTATTTACTTCTTATTACATTAATGTAAAAAAGATTGACTTTAATAATAAAATGTAAGCATATTGTCAACAACATAGTTTAAGAAAGTTAAGTAACAAGGCACAGCAATAAGCTTTTGAGATTTTGGTGTTATTTTCATATGTGGTATGTTTTTAAGCAATCAGTTTATATAGAAGTTTAGCAGCAATTAAAACACTCTTGACGGGCTGGTGAGATGGCTCAGCGGGTAAGAGCACAGTTTGCTCTTCTGAAGGTCGTGAGTTCAAATCCCAGAAACCACATGGTGGCTCACAACCACCCATAATGAAATCTGATGCCCTCTTCTGGTGTACTCATTTATAATAAAAAATAAAAAGGAAAAAAAA
>JADRCC010573293.1:0-13266 GCA_019843855.1 Hylomyscus alleni | reverse complement strand
TTTGTACTGATTCTGACTTCACTGCGTCTTGTGGGCTTTACTCCGGGAGGCTCTGCAGAGCACCCCACTCATCCAGCCACTGCTTTTTAAAGCATTACTGGGTTGCCTCAGATTGGGGGGGGGGAGGTGTCTGGCTACCACCTCTCCTTCATTAAACAGGCTTCTTGTGGCTTTCTGTAATAGTCCTGAGCCAGTGGCTATAGCCACCCACCATGGGTGCCGGGTCAGAACTATTCCTGATGCTCTTTGGCAGAAAACTCCAAGCCCCAGGGGCCCTTCCTCCTCTTTAGCAGACTTGGTTTGGTTTCTTCCTTGATGATAGGCCCTATCCCTCATTGCTCTTTTGAAAAAGGTCTTATGTTGAAGGAATCTGGCTACCTTAGCTTCCGTTTTCTTTCTAGGACGGCAGTAGTTCTTCCAATTTGACTCGTACTGCTTGCCCACACTAACTAGATTTCAGCTGAATCTTTATGCCCTCTGAGATGTGTCCTTTGAAGTCACTAGTTTGGTGTATCTGGACATTACTTGTGGCACTCTTCTTTGTTGTATCTCACTGCATCCCCTGAAAAGGTTGCACACCACCTCCTGGCTCTTTCCTGAAAGAAAAAAAAAAAATCCAGCCAACTTTAATGTATATTTGGTTTTGGCTTCTATGGGTACCTCTTGTTCCTGTATCTTCCTAGTATCTTGTGGGTTTGAATGGCTTTATTTTTCTGTTTGTTTTGCAGAGCAAAGCCATGGTCCTTATTCTTAAATAGGTCTCAATGGTTGTTACTGCCTCAGGCTTTTTCTTGGGAAAAACATACATGATTTTTGAAGAGAGCTTCTACTATACCCTGCAAGCCCACCCCCTCACTCCAAGCATCTGACAGAGCCAGTCTGAAGAAGGCAAGTGACCAGGATGGGGGCTCTGGTACTAACCTATAGAGTCTACAAGCAGAAGACTATGTTCCCGCTCCCCTAGTAGCTGGAAAGGTGAGTCAGTTCTGTCCAGCCAGCTCATAGCTCACCCTAGTGTTGGCAGGGGCAATCATCCTGAGATGTCTGATGGCTAAGGGTTAAGACCCAAGGCATGGCTCCCAAATTCTTTGGTGCTCACCATAAAACTTGCTTTCCTGCTTCTGGAGTGTGGGAGCCCAGTGCTTGGAAACTCATTTCCTCTTTTCGCTCTCCTGAGGACCAAGGCTTTTCCCTTCTCAAGGCCTCCCCTGTGCCCTCTGAGTTCTCAGGAGCTTAGCAGCTCTCCCCACCACCACCACCACCACACACACACACATTGTTATGCTCCCACCACACCACTCATTATCAGAGTTTCCCCAGCCTCTGGTACCCACACTGCACCATTGCCCTGGTCTGGGAACTGATGAACTCCCTGCAGGGCCCCAGCACTAGCCTGTCTATAATGCTGTGGGTAGAGACAGCGAAGAGGGCAGAGACAGCGAAGAGGGCTGTGATTTAGGCTGAAGCTCATAGCAGTCTTTGGTCTCTATGACTCTCTATGTTAGGAATAGCAGCTTCCACAAATGCCACTGTCTGTGAAGGGGCACGAACATCCTTGATAGGGGAAATGTGTGTGATGAGCACAAGGCCAGAGACAAGGGACAGAGTTGTCTGGGAAACTGGAGATGGATGATCAGACCTGGCTAGTTAGAGATGTCAGGACGTAGCTCTTGTCCTTAATAATAGCAGTCATTGTTTTGGTTACCCAGCCAGAACATTGTGAGTGGCAGCCATTCACAGCAAGATGACCCCCACAGAAAGATTGGTCAAAACAGCCACCAAAATCACTTTATTCCAAGGATTGTTTGTTTGTTTGTTTGTTTGTTTTACTGTTTCTACTTCAACCAGCACCCTCTGGGTTTTACCTCTTTGGTGAAACAAAGGAGGTTGTAGAATTTGTTTGCAACTCTTTAGAAAGTTTGACTGGATCTCCCGATCACCATGCCTCACGCTTTGTCTTCCATTTTGTTTGGAGTTCCTCTGAGTGCTTTGGGGTTACCATTTCTGGTGACTTCATTTGGTGATTGGCTTTGTCTTTCCCGGTTCTTCTGAGCTTTTTCAGTTTTATAGAATTTTTTTTTTTAACCATTATGCCATTTGTATGGGCCTTCAACCACGCCAGTGTCTGGTCTATGACCGGACCAGAAGGCTTCTTGGGTTGTGCTCCATAGAACCTTTGAGTTAGGGAGGCAGGGATAAGAAGCAGGTCACTGTTGTAACATGGCGTCTTTCCTATAGTAGCTATAGGAGCATCTATAGGAGCTTGGTGCAAAGCCCTCTGCCGCCACCGGCATTCCTGAAAACAAAGTCCAGCCACTTGGCATTTCTTTTTTGGACTTCTTGGCTTGTCTTTACAAAATGTTTTGAGGGAGAAGGGTGACAGCACCCCCACCCCTGGGTGGACAGAATCTACATGTCTACCACCCAGCCAGCATGCTGACCAGAAAGGGAGTAAATAATGTTGAGCTTTAGAGAGATTTGAATCTGTAGGGGCACATGGACACATTAAAACCAGACATGTCAGGACAACCAGACCCAAGAGCTTATTAGGTACATCAAACTAAGGAAAAGGTGCAACTCCTCCACTTGGACTCCCATTAACTGATGGCCTCCTAATACCGAGATGGTACGGTCCCACCTTAACCTGCCATCTGACATCTAGGATGTACATCAAGGACCAAGGATTCCGGAATATTCCCTGCGGTTCAGTTTGGCTCTGTCCCCTGGCATTCATTCACCCAGCTGTTCCTGAGCCACCATTTCCAGCTCCTAACCTGTTTCCTGCTTTCACCTCGCAGCTAGCTAAACGTTTGCCCTCTGTGGCTCTCCTGACTCAGCAGCTCCAGCAGTAGCCCCCTCCCAGCCCTGGCCTGACTCATTATCTCATCAATACAGACTCTTCCTCAGCCCACTTGTGAAACATCATGAACGCTGCTACAGCTCACTCTGTCATCTATGTAAACGCATATAGAAACATTTTACTGTGTGATATGAGAGTTAACGCTAGTAATTAAGGTTAGAATGAAAGAGTGTGCACTCACCTTGGTCAGGCTACCAAGGTAGACAGATGACAGAAACTGCAGAACTAGAGCTGGAGAGATGGCTAAGAGTCTGCCGGATTCCGTTCCCAGGACCCACATCAGGTGGCTTACAGCCGCCCAGAACTCCATCTCTGGCAGATTTGACACCACCAGTCTCTGAGCACCTGCACTCACAGCTCACAGATCCTCCTCCCTCCCCTCAGAGACAACACACATGAATCACATGTTCAATTTTTTAATGGAAAAGAAAATGGAAAGGAAACTGTTAAACCTTGTGGCTTTATTGACATTCAGTAAACCCTGTCTTTGGGGAAAGACAGAAATGTGGCCATCTATGTTTCCGACGTAGGGCACGGCTTGTGCCAGGGCTGGAAAAAAATCTCATAGGATCTACAAGAGAGAAAACTTATAGCCTAAAAGACAATTAAACTGTTTAAAGTGCTTTTTGCTAGGCATACTTTAAAATGTAAATTCCAAAGATTAATTTTAGGATTGTCCTATGGTAAAGATACTTTTTTGTGAATTCTAGGTCTTCGTTTAAATGAAATGCAATATAGTTTGTCAATATTGATACATGATAATTCTGCAGCTCATTTTATTATTATTATTATTATTATTATTATTATTATTATTATTATTATTGATTTTTGCATTGAGACAAGGCCTCACTATGTAGCCCTGACTAGCCTGGAAACCACTGTGTAGAGCTGCTGACCTCAAACTCACAGAAATCTGCTTATCTCTGCCTCTGGAGTGCTGGGATTAAAGGCATGCACCACCATGCCTGACCCTACATTTTGTTTAAAGCATGTTTTAAAATTAGATATTTGGATATATGGATATGTCAACAGAAAAGCAGAATTATTGGCTCTTTATGATTTTATTCATGAAAAAATGTTCAAATGAATTCAGAAGGAAGCTTGAGGACCATTTTATTGCAGTTTTGAAAGAAAAACAGAGCAAGCTTGCTAGAAGTCTTGCCAGCTAACAGGAGGATGGAGACACAGAAGAGGAAGAAGATACTCCTTATGGAGTCAGGGTCCAAAAATAGCAAGCAGGCTCAGAGGTGGAGGGCTGCATGAAGCTGCCTGGGTGGTGGTCTCCATTGAGCATAGACCACCCTAATGACCAAGGTGGACATGTTTCCACTTCATTAAGTTTCTGATGAAAAGATAGAAAATTGAGTTCAGGGCACAACACTGCTTTTCTGTTAGAAATCATAAAAGTGGGCAAACCATGGGGCGAGACCTGGAAGGAGGGAGGGGACAATAATACCTAATGCTCTCACTTTCGGGACAGATGTCATGTCACCACCCTGAACCAGAGGTAGAACTCTTGTGTTCTTTTGACCAGTAGGAACTAGCCCTGGTCCCTCCACCCACCTCCATTTCATAGGGTATTTTGAATCTTTTTTTTTTCCCCCCGAGACAGGGTTTTTGTGTGTAGCTCTGGCTGTCTTGAAACTCACTTTGTAGACCAGACTGGCCTCGAACTCAGAAATCTGCCTGCCTCTGCCTCCCAAGTGCTGGGATTAAAGGCGTGGACCACCACTGGGGGCTCCACTGCCCGGCTGGGTATTTTGAATCTTAAGAATGGACAATGGTTAAAATTTCCCTGCTTGTTACAAAGGAAATGGGAGATTGTATCCAAAGTTGAGGGAGGGCCCTCAGTGGCCTCCATGCCTGCTAATGCCTGTCTTCTGTCTACCCAACAATTCCATAGTATGTCCAGAGTACCAACTAGTCCATAGCTCAAACTAGGATTGTTTACCAAGACAGCTATGTTATCTGTAAGGTCACTGATAAATCAATATCTGTGCTTGTAAATAAACAGTATTATGTCTGTAATATGGTACTCTCTAACTGGTGAGAGTCTTACTAGCTGTTTTTATTTATTGATGGTAGCCTGTGCTGATTATTTTGTATGTTTGATACTGTTGCTGTGGCCTCTCCCTCCTATGTTCTTGTTACATTTATTAGGTGAGGTGTACGGAAACTCTCACAGAGAACAACTGAGCCACCTAGAAGCAGCTTGCTGTCTCCTCTTACCTTTCCACCTCAGTGTGTTTTCAAGAAATGTTTTGGGGCTGGAGAGATGGCTCAGAGGTTAAGAGCACTGGGTGCTCTTCCACAGGTCCTGAGTTCAATTCCCAGCAACCACAGGGTGGCTCACAACCATCTGTAATGGGAACCGATGCCCTCTTCTGGGATGCAGGCGTACATGCAGATAGAACACTCACACACAGAAGATAAATCTAGAAAAGTTCTGAGAATTAAGACTGCTGAGGCGGAGCTTCAGGAATGTGACATCTTGGCAAAGGGGAGCAAAGGCTTTCTCAACAAGCCTGGTTTTGAACTGCCCACTCTTATAGCATCTTTGGCACTTTACTCATTAGACGGGTTGAAAGTGGTCACTGGGCAGGTCTTGAGTTTTCATCCCCATGTGATGATTTCAGATCTTGGTAGAGATTACAAGTAAAGAGTGAAGCCAAGTACATGAAGATTATTACTCGGCCAAGAACCTTCATATGGTTATTATTGTGAAATAAATCAATGCATGACTAAACCTTTTGGTCTTTGTAAAGGCCTTAAAATACATATCGGTTAAAACTGGATGTAGGGCTAGAGAGAGGGCTCAGAAGTTAAAAGAGTACTAGCTCCGCTTGCAGAGGGCAATTCCCAGCATCCATACAGTGGTTCACAATCATCTACAACCCGAGCTCCAGGGGATCTGGGCATGTGCACCGTGTGTGTGTGTGTGTGTGTGTGTGTGTGTGTGTGTGTGTGTGTGTCCATAGCTGCAGGCAAAACAGTCATAAAATATGTAAATCTTAAAGATAAGATTGGCCACGTGGTGGTGACACATGCCTTTAATCTCAGCACTCGGGAGGCAGAGCCAGGCAGATCTTTATGAGTTCGAGGCCAGCCTGGTCTCCAGAGCGAGTTCCAGGATAGCAAGGGTTACACAAAACCAAAATAAAAAATAAAACTGGAGAAGGGGCAGGAGGGAGGGCTCAGTGATTAAAAGCACTTCTCTTCCAGAAGACCGGAAGGTCAGGTGGTGTGAAACTCCTGCTCTGAAAACTAGGGTGCCTCTGAACTCTCCTACATTCAGGTACACACAATTATATAGACTTTAAAAAATCTTTTGGGGCTGGCAAGATGGCTCAGCGGGTAAGAGCACTGACTGCTCTTCCAAAGGTCCTGAGTTCAGATCCCAGTAACCACATGGTGGCTCACAACCACCTGTAATGAGATCTGATGCCCTCTTCTGACAGCTACAGTGTACTTATATATAATAAATTAATCTTAAAAAAAAATCTTGACAGCCAGGGCTCGAAAAACAAAAAAAAAAAAAAAATCTTTTAAGATGAATGTGACTCAACCCTCTAGGGTTTCAAAATGTGTGTACAACATAGTGTCTAAAAGCTGGAGCAATGGATCAGTACATAGTATCTACTGCACACATCTGAGCTGAGTACCCAGTAAAAGGCAGAGCAGCTCATATTTGCGATCCCAGTGCTGGGGAAGAGGGAGGCAGACATCCTAGTGGCTGGCTGGCCAGCTAATCTAGCTAAAAAGGCAAGTTCTGGAGTCAACAAAAAAATGTCTCGGGGCTGGAGAGGTGAGTCAGCGGTTAAGAGCACTGAGCTCTTCCAGAGGTCCTAAGTTCAATGCCCAGCAACCACGTGGTGGCTCACAACTATCTGTAGTGGGATCGGATGCCCTCTTCCAGTGGGGGGGGGGGGGGGGGGTCAGGGAAGACAATGTCTCAAAAAAGTAAAGGTAGATGAGCTGGTAGAATGGCCCAGTGGGTAATGGTGCTTCCTGCTAAGCCTGATAATGTATGTTTGATCCCTGGGACCCACATGGTGAAAGTGTTGTGCCAGGAAGCGGTCGTGAACCCCAAAAGACCAAGGAGCCCTTTTCAGTGTAATAGCATTAGGCTCTCTTTATTACAAGCCTGGGCTTGGGCTCTCCTCCAACTCAACCCTGACACAGCAGGACGGGGAGGGAAGGTGGAGCAGCCTTGAACCCTCAGCAGGACAAGGTTTTAGAGGAAAATGGGAGCAAGTGATGGGGTGAGGAAGGGGGTGTCCAGTCTGGCAAGCATCTAATAGAATGACAGGTGCTCTGAAGCAAGGCTGTATACAGTCGCAAACAGTCTGAAAATACATCTGAAACAATCAGACTAATCTTTGCTTAACTGTTGTTAGGAAGTAGCTAGGGAGTAACTCTGGTGAAGGACAAGCGTGGGGTCCTTCCTGGGTGCAGCTTGAGTTCTGCTGCACATCAAGTTCTCAGGCTTTTTTTCTTTAAGATGGAGGCTAGTCCCAAGATGGAATAGGTTTGGCCTGTCAGAAGAGAATTGACACCCTTCTAAAGGTTGCCCTCTGACCTCCACTTACTTTACTTGTGTGCTATGGTGCACATGTCTACAAACACACAGACGCATGCATGCACTCACACATGCACCCATACATCTATAAATATTCAGTACATATGTATTAAAATATTTGTAGTCTAGGTCAGTTAAATCTGTGGCTGTAAACCCACAAGTATGCAATTGTACTTTGGTGTTTGAGGCATTCCCATGTTCTGATCTCTAAGATACGGAATAATGTCTATATTATCTACATTTCTGAGTTGAAAAAAAATAGCAACTATATATACAAAACACAGCAGTCTTGCTTGGGGCTGGAGAGATGGCTCAGTGGTTGGAAGTTCATGTTGCTACTAAAGATGACCCCAGTTTGATTCCTAACACCCATATGGTGGCTCACAGCCAATTGTAACTCCAGTTCCAGGGGATCCAGTACATACATATGGTACACCTACATGCCTACAGGCAAAACATTCATACACATAAAAGTAAAGTAAGTCTTGCCAATCATGGTGGCCCACGCCTTTAATCCCAGCACTCCGAAGGCAGAGGCGGGAGGATCTCTGTGATTTCAAGGCCAGCCTGGTCTACAAAGCAAGTTCCAAGACAGCCAGGGCTGTTACACAGAGAATCCCTGTCTCAAAAACCAAGTAAATAAATCTTTAAACAATAACAAACAGTTGTACTCTATCTACTGAAAAGTAATTGTCAAGAGTTTACACGGGGAATGTAGCTTAGCGGAGCCAGCCTTAAAGGCTGGAGACCCCAGGCTGGTATCATACCAGCCTGTATCTCGGCTGCAGAGATGTGAGCAGAGATCCGAGGGCTTCTCTGGGTTCAGCCATGTTCTTAGCCAACCTATGATACACAAGGCTCTGCCTCAAAGCAACAGGAAGAAACAAGAGTCCAGCACAGATATGAAAAAAAAATGTTTATTATCTAGTACAGTTCTCATGGAGCCTTTAAACAAGCTCCAAATTACATCCCCCAAGGATGTCAAGTATCCTTCACAGGATAATACACACATGCTCTATGCATGAAAGACCCAGTCTTTGCCTCTTGTCTTCTTGCCTCCTACTGGAAGCTAAGTTGCTGTCCTGTATAATGTTCTTAGCATATGCTGGGATATCTGTGTTTCTTTACAAAGTTTACCATTTCCCTCCCCCCACGGGACACTTTTATCAACTGGCTTATAATAGAGGCAAGTCAGTTTGCTGGGGACAGAAAGATGTTAAAAAACACAGCAAATAAGAGACAAGCTACATATGCAGCAATTGCGATCCAGAACCTGGGGTCTTTAAGCAGGGCCTTGTCAAAGCAGCTGAACACAGTGTAACCTATGGACATCCCAGCAAATCCGCCTGCAACGTGAGCAGTGAAGGACACCTTGGAGAGAGGGGAAAAAATAGAAATGGATGGAGAAAAATGCTAATTGTGTGTTTTAGCTGTGCATCTTCTACTCGAATGCAAATACCATCATAGTCTTAAAGTCTGGGTCTCGAGGTTAAGACAGAGGAGACACAAACTCCTTTGACCCCTGAGACAAGATGATGTTGTAGAGCACTTAAACCTTAAAAATGTGACGAGGTGTGATGGTGTATGTCTTTGATCCCAGCACTCAGAGGCAGGCAGATCTCTGTGAGTTCAAGGCCAGCCTGGACTACAGAGTAAGTTCCATGACAGCCAGGGCTACACAGAGAAACCTTATCTCAAAAAACAAAACTAAATCTTTTTCTTGTTTATGTAACTTATTATTGTGTATGCATGCTATGATGGGATACACATGCCACAAAGCACATGTGCAGGACAGAGAATAACTGTTAGGTCAAGTCTCTCCTTCCATACATGGCTTCCAGGGCTGAGCACAGGCTTCCAGGCTTCCAGGGGAAGTGCTGCACCCCTAAGCCATCTCACCAACCCAAGTCTTTCTCTTTTTTTCTTCCCCTCTCTCCTCTTTCCCCTCTCTTTTTTCCCCTCTCTTCCTTTTCTTTTCTTTCCTTTTTCTTTCTTTCCCTTTCTCTCTTTCTTTCTTCCTTTCCTTTGAGTCAAGGTCTTGCTATATAACCATGGCTGGGCTGGAACTCACAGAAAGTCTCTTGCCTCGGACTCCTCAGTGTTAGGATTAGAGACGTGTACAACCAACCCTAATAAAACATGTCACCCAAGCCGGGTGGTGGTGGTGCACGCCTTTAATCCCAGCACTTGGGAGGCAGAGGCAGGCGGATTTCTGAGTTCAAAGCCAGCCTGGTCTACAGAGTGAGTTCCAGGACAGCCAGGGCTACACAGAGAAACCCTGTCTCAAAAACAAAAAAAAAAAAAAAAAAAAAAAAAAAAAAACAAAAAACAAAAAAAACCATGTCACCCACAAACTCTAAGCACACAAGACAGAACCACTGTTACTCTTATCCTCTTGATCAGCTTTGTGGTTTTTTTTTAAAGATTTATTTATTATTATATCTAAGTACACTGTAGCTGTCTTTAGACACACCAGAAGAGGGCGTCAGATCTCATTACAGATGGTTGTGAGCCATCATGCTGGGAACTGAACTCGGGACCTTCAGAAGAGCAGTCAGTGCTCTTACCTGCTGAGCCATCTCACCAGTCCAGCTTTGCATTTCTGATGTCTCTCTATATATAAAGTTAGCCGAGAAACCATGATGGGACTCGCCATAAAGTATCTCAGCAGAAACTATTGAAGTGCGATGCAGAATTAAATAACATTAAATAGCAATAAAAACAAACTCACATTCAAAGACTAACCCAAGAAAAACCCGAAAATTACTTTTGCCAGTTCATTTGATAGTGTACTTGGACACAAAATTTATTGCAATCAGATTGTAGTTGTAATCTATATTTGATATCCCCCCTCTTTTTTTTTTTTTTTTTTTTTTTTTTTTTTTTTTTGGCTTGTTTGCTTTATTTGGTCATTGTTATTGTTCCTGTTTTAAAACAGTCTCGTGTAGCCTGGGCTATCCTTGAACTTGCTATGTAGCTGAGGATGTCCTGGAGCACCAGATCCTCCTACCTCAGCCTCCTGCATGCCGAGATTACATGATGACTCTCTTTGATGGAAAAATATGTTTTTCTTTTTTAAAAGGGGGGAGGGGGAATGGAGGCTGAAGAGATGTCTCCTCGGGGAAAAGTTCTTGTCTCAAAAGCCTGATAACCTAAGACTGAGCACTGGCACCCAGGTAAGAAAATTGGATTCAGCAGTGAATATTGTAAGAAAGCTGGAGACAGGAGTGAGTATCTGCAATCCCAGAACTCCTACGATGAGACTGGAGGCAGAGACAGGGTGAAAGGCAGAAACCTATTCTGCAAGTTGTCTTCTGCCCTCCATATATACAGCATGAACTGATGTGTGCATGCACACGTGAGAGCACACAAATACAAACACACAGAGACCAATACAGAAGGGAAGGGAGGGAAGGAAGAAAGTAAACTCACCGGAGCCCCATTTGCAGGGACAAAGAATCTTCTGTAGAGAGCAAATCCCATGTCTGATCCAACTAGAAGAGAAGACACCCAATGAAGCCCAGGATCTCCCCAGTGGGCGGAGTTTCGTTCCCCTTGACAAAGTCTTGCTTTACCCTACTGCTGTGACAGTTGCTGGTCTCTCCATCTCTCCCTCCATTAATTCATTAGTTTTCATAAGAGCTTAATAAAGTGGACATTATCAGTAACCCATGAATGGATGTATTGATTAAACATTAAACGACAGCACTACTCTCAGGGTAGACATAAAGCAAAGAGCAGAGCAGATGGCCCTGACTTATGGAGGTGACTGTCCTGGTGGAAGAGGGGGTGTGTGCATTGCTAGGTTTGTTGGCTGATGCCTGTAATCCCAGCACTCAAGAGGCAGAGGCAGGTGGAACTCTGTGGGTTTGAGGCCAACCTCATCCACATGCCAAGTTCCAGGACAGCCAGGGCTACACAGAGAAAAAACAAAAACAAAAAAACAAAACAAAAAAAAAACAGGAATAGATTATTCTTTAAAGTACTATTTTTTAATTTGTTGTATGTGTGTGTGTGTATTTATGTGCCACAGTGCCTGTGTGGAGATAAGACAGCTTGTAGAAGTCAATCCTCTGCTTCCAATGTGTGGACCTGGGACTTGAACTCAGTATGTCACGCTTGGCGTCAGGCACTTTTACCTACTGAGATGTTTTATCAGTCAAGCTGATAAACAGGAAGATCAGGGAGCTCTCTTAAGAATCCTTTACTAGATGGAGCAAACCATGCTGGTATGTAAAGCAAGACTCTTGGCAGGCAAAGTGAAAAACAGTCATGAAGTCCCTGAGGCAGAAATGTCCCCTCAAACCAGCAATATCAAAAGCACTTAGGAACGTGTGTTTTTATTTTGCTTGAGATGGAGTTTCACTATACATCCCAGGCTAGTCTTAAAATTATCATCTAGCCCAAGAAGGCCCAAACTTGAAGGCACCTTCCTGCCTTGGCCTCTGGAGTGCTGGAATTATAGGCAGGAACCACGGTACTTGGCACCAGGAACTTATTAAAAAATAAATTCTCAGGATCACCCTACACAGGTGAATGAGAAACTGTGGCCAAGGGTGAGCCTCCTGTTTAAAGAGACTTCCAGCATTTCTGGTGGGACCAGGCAAGGAGCTAGGGAGTGATCAATACTCAGAGGCCTTCTGAACCAGAGACTTTGACATACGACTTTGACATCTGGTGACAGGAAAGCTTTGAGGGTTTGGGGCCTAGATGACATGAATCTGCTGGGATTTTTGGTTTGCTTTGCTCTTATGGTGCTAGGGAAGGATCATTCTGTTTAGGTGGAAAAGAGGAAACAAGAACAGGAACAGAGAGACCACAGAGAGGGCTGCCTTAGCAAGCCAAGCGAGGGTAATGGTACCTCCTTATGCACAAGGAAACCAGGACAGAGAATGTGGTTGTAACTCACTGGCCTGCAGTGTGGGGAACCCTGGGTTGGATCTGGTATAGGAGAGCACAGGTCTGTTATCTTAGTGCTCAAGAGGTGGGGCAGGAGGATGAGGAGTTCAAGGCCAACCTGGTTTACCAGAACTTATCTCAAACCTCCCACCACCCCAAAAGTTGAAAATTGAGAACTTTAGGAAGAAGATAATCTTAGCGGTTTTTAAGCTGTTTCTTTGCAGACATGAGTCACATATGTCCCGACATGTAAAACAAGAGACTGGGCAGGGCCTGGTGGCGCACGCCTTTAATCCCAGCACTTGGGAGGCAGAGGCAGGCAGATTTCTGAGTTTGAGGCCAGCCTGATCTACAGAGTGAGTCCAGGACAGCCAGAGCTATACAGAGAAACTCTGTCTCGAAAAACCAAAAAAAAAAAAAGCCGGGCGGTGGTGGCGCATGCCTTTAATCCCAGCACTTGGGAGGGAGAGGCAGGTGGATTTCTGAGTTCGAGGCCAGCCTGGTCTACAGAGTGAGTTCCAGGACAGCCAGGGCTACACAGAGAAACCCTGTCTCAAAAAAAAAAAAAGAAAGAAAGAAAAAAAAGAAACAAAACAAAACAAGAGACTAGAACAGAAAACGTAAGTAAAGCTATTGTGAGAGGCAAGAGCTTGTCCTGGCACGTCACCGAGGTACCTCTACCAGCAGACAATTCCTCCCAAGGCTGGACCGTATCCATCATCCCTTCCGATGAAGGCTGAAGATAAGACTGCGGGGTAAAGTACTGGCAAATTTCACTTACCAATCAGAAGGATAACGAGTAGTCTGACGATTCCAAAGGCAGGAATCATTTCTCGAAAATTCTGGGAAAGAGATAAAAAGAATGCCAGCTGTAGCATGGAGTTCCAACACTATTCTTCATTTGCTTTTTCTTTTTCTTTTTTTTTTT